>JAASFH010000849.1:0-11727 GCA_023333695.1 Globisporangium yorkense
GGGAGTTCACATACTCGTTTTCCAAGCTAATGCTTGCATCATGCCAAACCGAACCGATTGATAACCGGTTCGAACATGTTTCGAGCAATCAGCCAATCATCTCGCTTGGACGTCTTAGGAACGACAAGGAATCGTTTTATCTTGAAGATTACGAGCCAATTGCGTAAGTCCACTGCCATACTTGATCGCGCCACAATCGAGTCCACCTCCAGCGTGTGGCAACTGCTGTAACAGTGGACACTGTTCCATGCATCAAGTTTGCGAGACGCCATATCACGTGGTCCACTTCGGAAACGCTATTTCTACCCTAATGCAAAAACACTTTCTTTCTTCGACGACCTCACGTCATCAGCACTGAGCCTGCCGCTCTCTGTGCAGCACATTGCGAGCCTCACTCGCGAATTGGCAGCCACCTTCGCGCACGAGCCAAGCAGCCGACCAGTCGACAGCAGTTCTCCTTCGCTCGCCGCCTCCGTCTTCCACACACAGTTCGCACATGCGCGACGTCATCGTCTCCTCCTCCTCCAGCGACGCGCGCGTGCAGATCAACGCGCTCTGCGCGCCTTGTGACGACGACGACGACGACGGCAACCGCTTCGACGCCAAAGGCTGGAGAATGCAACAGAGGGAGGAGCAGCAGCGCAGCAACACGCTCCTCCACCGACAGCAGGCACTGCCGCCGCTCGCGCCGGCGCCTCTGCTCGCTCCCAACAGCAACAGCTACACCAGCTACAGCAACACCAACGACTTCAGGAGCAGCACGAACCAGCAGCAGCACCAGCACCAGCAGCTTCAGCAGCAGCAACAACAACAGCAACAGCAGCAGAGAATGACAGCTACTGCGAGTGCATCGTCAGCTGCAGCTGCAGCGGCAGCGGCGGCGCTCGGTCCGCTCCGTCCGAAGAAGCGCTCGTCGCGCATGTCAAACAGCACGCGCGGCAAACTCTACCGCTCGCGCCGCAAGAAGTACACGGACGGGCTCGGCGAGTACGTCGAAAGCCTGCGCAAGGAGGTGGAGGACCTGCAGCTCTACCACCGCACGCAGCGTGATACGCTCTACCACTCGCGCAATCTCTCGGCGTCATCGCCGTTCGCGCGCACCGTGTGCGAGTACTTCTCGCTCTTCGAGTTCGGCGTGCCCGTTGCGACGACCGGGCTCGGTGTCACACGCGACGCGCTCGTGCGCTCGTCGCGGCAGGTGAGCTTCCTCGACTCGATGGTGGCGCCTGACTTCCTCTTCGGCGGCGCGCGCGGCGTGCAGATGCTGCTGGAGCAGTGGGAGCGCTACTCGATGTACCACACGAAGCTACAGTTCCAGCTGCAGCGCCTGGATGTGGTCGTGCCGGACGCGGCGAACGCGGTGGTGTCGGCGAAGGCTGTGCTGCGCGTGCGCTTCTCGCGGCTCACGATCCAGAAGGTGTTCCCGCACGTGCTCTGGAACGCGGCGCTCGTGCAGCGGCTCATCGGGCTCGAGGTGGACTACCCGGTGGGCAACACGTTCTACTTCAGCAGCGACGGCCGCATCCAGGGCTACGAGACGGAGGTGGACTTCATCTCGGCATTCACGAGCGCGCTCGGCAGCATCCAGGACTCGATCGAGCTCGTCGGCCACGCGCTCATCAAGCAGCAGCACATGATCGGGGAAGGAGAGGAGGGGGCAGAGGAAGAGGCGGAAATAGCAGCAGCAGCGGTGGCGGCTGAGCTCGAGGCGACGGCGCCGCGACGGCAGCACGGCGTCGAGGAGATCGAGGCAGCGCAGCAGCTCATCAGCGGCGTCGGCTTCCCCCCATCGGCGTTCCCTCGCCTCCACTCGCCGCCAGCAGCAGTAGCAGCGCTCGAGCAGCTCCAGCAGAGCGCTGACGTGTCCTATAGGCCACTCCCGGCATACGAACGGTCTCACCTGTAAAAGTTTCAGCACTCGCACCCACACGTCGTTCGCTGTTGCGTGTTGCCGTACTGTAGTGGGACGCTCGAGTTGAGGCTGGCATGTGGGCTCAGGCGTGGACGTCCTAGCACGGCATCCAGTTGAGTTGCAGGATGAACGCAGGCAGCCAAGAGCTCGCGTTGGATACCTTGGAAAGCGTCGAGAAGAGAGACCGTCGGTTTGGAGCGCGTCAGAGCATCGCAGCAGCAGCAAAGCGAAGCGCGCATGGAGCCCGACAGCCGTTGAAGACAACCGCACAGGTCACACAAGCAAAGTGGACGCAATACAAAGTCCAAGTGTCGGATCAAAATTTTGAGCTGTAAGCCACTCGAAAGTGTACTTTGGTGATGAGTGTTGCAGCGCGATGACGAGACCCGAGTGCGCGTCATCGTCTGGTCGCCACGTGCGCTCCAAGCAAATCGCGGATCACTTGTTGTTTGTATGCCATCGAGCCCTGATCTGCCAGGGTGCACATGGTTGTCATCGGCTGCCACCATTTGTGTTGTGTGTGCGCGCTCACTCGTGCTTGAAGGTCGTCGAATCGGAGACACCCCAGCGGCGTTCCTCATCGCTCTCATCTCACGCACACACGAACACGACCGTCGCCAGCCAGCCACCCGCGCCACCGGAGCAGCGTCAGACACATGCACGACGCGCCACCCGCCGCCGCCGCCGTCAGCGCGCCGCGCGACCGCCGCATGGACATCGCGGCGCTCTGTGAGCCCGCGGGAGGAAGCGCCTTCGCCCTCGACGTGCCCGCGCAGCTGCACCACTCGCGGCCGCTGCACCGCGTCGAGCAGGACCGTATTCTCGACCGCCACCACCACTTCCGCCACCACCACCACCACCACCACCCGTACGACGCCGCGAGCAGCTTCGCCAAAGCAGCCCCCGCAGCGCTCGCCCACCGCCGCCTGCCCTCCATCATCGACCGCCGCGGCGACAGTTCCATCGCGGTGCTCTCGGCGGTGGCGCTCGCCGGCTCCGACTTCCGCGCCTCGTCGCCATCGACTCGGCGCCTGCTGCCGCCCATCGCGCCGCCACCTCCGCCGTCGACGTCACCGCAGTCAGCGACCGACCTGCGTCTCGTCGTCAAACCGCCGGTGGCGCCGTCGAAGAAGCGCTTACGTCGCATGACCAACAGCGAGCGCGGCAAGCTCTACCGCTCGCGGCGCAAGAGCTACGTCGAGGCGCTCGAGGGCGAGGTACAGGAGCTGCAGCAGGAGATGCAGGGGCTACAGCTCTACGGCAGCATCCTGCAGGAGACCGCGCTGCACTCGCCGCACGTGACCGGCGGTGCGTACTCGCGCGTCGTGAGCGAGTACTTTGCAGTCTTCGCGTCAGGCATCCCACTGGACCCGAAGGAGTGCACGGAGCTGTCGCTCGTGCGGCCGACGCCGCGCCAGTCTGTGTTCATGAGCACGCTGCTGGACGCCAAGATGGAGTTCTGCGGCGGCGGCGGCCCGAGCCGCCTCATGGGCAACTGGAAGGCGTTCTCGCTCTATCACTCGTCGCTGCGCTACACGCTCCAGCAGCTGCAGGTTGTGCTGCAGGAGCCGACGGCGGTCGTCACCGCGGACGCCGCGCTGCGCGTGCGGCTGACGCGCGCGACGGTCGAGCACATGTTCCCGCACGTGCTGTGGAACGAGGCGCTCGTGCAGCGGCTCGTGGGCCGCGAGGTGGTCTACCACGTGCACAACGTGTTCTACTTTGGCGAGAGCGGCAAGGTCGTGCGGTACGAGTCGCACGTGGACTTTCTGGGGGCGTTCATGGCGGCGCTCGGCAGCCTCGCGGACGCCATGGAGCTCGCGGGACCGATCTCCGAGCGGCAGCAGCGCGAGCAGTTTGGCGAGAGCGCGGACGACAGCAGCAGCAGCAGCAGCAGCAGTAGCAGCAGGAGTGGCTGCCGTGCAGCAGACGCCATCGAGGACGACGACGACCCGGACGCCACCGAGTGACTTCGCGCTGACGCGCGTGTCTTCTAAGAGTGTTCATTATTATACGCCGAATGCAGCGTCTGCAGTACGAAGGATCTCTCGTGCGAGCACGTCGCTCCATGGCGCGCGGCGATGATCGTCACCGTCCTCGTCATCGACGTCATAATGGATCGTCACCAAGTATTTGGTGTGGCCCACTTCGCATGAATCCAGTTTCCCTCGAAAACGTCACGCTCGCGTTCTCTTGATGCTCTCTGGTCAAAACCTGTGAGAAGACAACACCAGCGACGACGGTCGCCAAGAGATGCCGCCGGGCGTCCCGTGCCACCTCCTCCTCCTCGAACCGAAGCAGCAGCACCAAACTCTTCACGTGATGACGGTGCGACCAGCGAAAGTGCCGTCAACACCGGCAGACGGCGCAGCAGCCTCCTCCGAGCGCCTCAAGAAGGAGCGCCGCAACGAGCGCGATCGCCAGCGCAGCTTCCTCAAGCGGGTGAGTGCGTCGTCGCCTGTATCGGTAGCAGCGCAAGCGACTGTGAGGCGGGCGGGCGGCTGACGCTTAATACCCCCAAAATCGTGCAGGAGTCGCTCAAGGACATGCGCATGCTCGTGGAGGAGCTCGAGGCCACGAAGCGCGCGCTGCTGGAGGAGACGGCGGGGGCGTCGCCGCGCTCCCCCTCCTGTGGCTTCCTGGGCGACAAGGAGAACGCGCGCGCGAACGCGTACGCGTCGCCGCCAGCGAACTATAACGTGGCGCCGCGCAGTGTCAGCACGCTCTCACCCTCCAAGATCGAGCGCGAGGACTTCGTGCAGCTCACAGAGCAGATCGAGCGACTGCGGCTCGAGAACGCCGCGATCGCGCGGGAGCTGCGCGAGCGCGACTTGTTCAACAGCGCCATGCAGCACCTCCTGCTGGACTTCCGGGACGGCTCGGACGGGGAGGAACACCGTCGCCAACGAGAGCTCGTCGGGTTCACGCCGCTCTCGCACGACGAGGTACGCTCGGCGGTGGACCAGGCGCTGCAGCAGTGCCAGGCCGCTCGCCTCGCGCACGACTCGAAAAGCCGTCACCAGAGCGCGGGCACGTGCTTCGGCTGGACCGACTTCCGCGTGCGCACGGGCGCGACGATCACGTTTTCGGTCAAGAAGCGGTTCGCGGGTCTGCATCGTCCGGATGTCCTGCGGGACTCGATGTGGGACATCGCGACCGACAGCTCGCGCATCACGGGGCTGCTCCCATCGGGACTCAAGTGCGACCTGCGCGTGCTTCAGCGCGTCTCGGACAACGTGCTAGTCATCGACCGGCGCACGTACAACGCCGGCGCGGTCGGCGGCGTCGCGCTGCGCACGGTGCTCATGATCTTCCGGCTACGCGACGCGGACGGCAGCGAGGTGGTGGTGATGAAGACGGTGGATGCGCCGCTCGTAAAGGAGACGCTGCTGCCGGACGAGCTCTGGTGCGACATCTTCTACTGGATGCGCTTCGAGGCGGGAGGAGGAGCAGCTTCGTCGGTCACGCGGAGCGAGTTCGGCGGCGTGCTGACGTACGTGCGCGAGGACATTGCGAGCGCGTGGATCGCGGAGCTGCTCTTCCTGGCGATCCGTTGGGAGACGCTGGCGGTGCGGCCCGTGCTGCTCACGGCGGGGTAGTTGGACACCACCTGTGCTGGAAGACACTTCTGAGTGTCCTCCAGCTGATTGTGGCAGTTGTGTTATATATCTGAAACAGACATGTTTGACATTAAATATTACGTGATTAATCCTTCATCTTCGTTTAATTACGAATTTACCCTCTCAAAATAGTATAGTACGTAATTCATCATTCACCTCCCATTAAATACCCATCTAGCCATTCTACCCAACTTCACATTGGCCACCACGACACCAGCAGCTCAAGATGGCCGCTCGCCCCACTGCCGCGCGCCGCCAGAACGCGCTCTCGCTCGCCGGCCGCAGCTTCAGCTTCCGCGGCCTGCTTCCTGCTCAGTGCGCGCGGCTGTCGGCGGTGATTTCCGCAGCCGGCGGCGCGCTTTACGAGCCACGAGCCGCCTCCAGCGCCTCGGTGGATCAGCGCGTATTCGTGCTCACAGATTACTGGACGCACGCCGCTCCCCGAGCCTCCGGTTTGGCAGCGGTCGAGTTCGTGGCGGTGACGGAGTTCTGGCTCAGCGAGATGCTGCGCCTGCACGAGTGGCTCGAGCCGGAGCAGCACGTGTTCTTCAGACCGCCGCCGATGGCTCCTGGCGCTGCGGACCTGCTCTCGTACCCGGAGGGCTACGACGAGGCCCAGCGCGGTGGGAGTGAGAGGAATGGCGGGAGACTGGAGATGCTCATGCCCTTCTCTCCGACCGTCAAGTACAAGAACCAAGTGCCATTCTGGCCATACTACGTGGCGTACTTGAGCTCGCCGATGCAGGACTTCCAAGGACTCGCCGCGGTGATCAAGAGGTGCGATGTGGATGCTGGGAGGAGTGTGGGTGGGTGTGGCACCAGTCGCCTTACGTAATGCGAGTGTGTTGGTGGTGTGTGGGTGTGTAGTATCGCTGGAGTAGACCCGCGTCGCCAGCTCAGCAGCCTCGAGATCGCCGTCGACAGCGTATGTGTGCTCGCTTGTTCTCTCTGCGGGTATCACCAGCAGCTTCAGTTCTCTGCACCCCCACACCAGTGACTGACGCTTGTTACGGTTCGTACATCAAAGCTCTCGAGCAGACAGCGCGAGCTGTTCTTCAAGACGGTGCTCCCCGAGATGGCGCGTCTGGTGCTGAATCTCCCGACGATGTTCTCCACGCATCCAGATGTGCTCGGTCCTCTTCTCGACCCGACAAGCGCGTCGTCTTCGCAGATCCACGCGCGCGTCCGCGAGCAAAGCGTGTCCTTCACCAAGCGGGAGGCGCTGGCGCTCGTGTCGGCGTGCTTCTTCTGTCTGTTCCCGTCGCAGAACAGAGTCATGTCGAGACAGACAGCGCTCGAGGCGAGTGAGGAGCAGTACACGGAGGGAGACGACGAAGAAGTGGACTTCCCGCACTTCTCGATGCGGACGCTGTTCCTGTCGCACCCGAAGAGCGGCGACGTGCAGGTCAAGGCGCAGAAGCTTCGCTGCGTGCTGCAGTACTTCCTCCGCGTGGTGCCGCTCCTGGTCGGCGATGGCGCTGATCGCGAGCGCCTCGATGCGGAAGTGATCACGTTCACGCGCGTCGCAGTTGATCTGCCGTCGACAACGAAGAAGCCGCTCCAGATGAGTCCGCAGGAGGTCCTCGACGCACTAGCGCCCGCGTCTCAGGACGCTGCTCTCGCCATGAGCGGAGTTCGCTGCGAGTCGGAGCGGCTCATTGAAGACCTGGACAGCCATCTCCAGATCGACTTCGCCAACAAGTTCGCTGGCGGCGGCGTGTTCAACAGCGGGTGCGTGCAAGAAGAGATCCGCTTCCTGCTGTCGCCGGAACTCTTCGTCGCGTGCCTCGTGTTCGCCAAGCTCGAGCCGAACGAGGCGTTCGTGATCCACGGCACCGAGCGGTACTCCTTGTACGGCGGCTACGGCTCGAGCTTCTTCTACAAGGGCGACTTTGTCGACCGCACTGCGTTCGAAGCGATCCGCAGCAGCAGCAGCGGTGACGGCGATGCAGTGAAGCGGAGACGCAAGTGCGTGATCGTCGGGATCGACGCCGTCGACTATGGCGGCGCGCAGATCAGCCGCCAGTACTCGCAAGTGCACATCTGGCGCGACCTGGTGAAGGCGTACGTCGGCTTCGCGTACCAGGACGCCGAGTGCGCGCGGTGGCCGGTCGCGTCGGGGAACTGGGGCTGCGGCGTCTTCCGGGGCGACGCAGAGCTCAAGTTTATCATCCAGTGGCTCGCGGCGTCGCTCGCAGGTCGCGAGCTCGTGTATGTGCTGTTCGAGAGAGACCACGAGCTGCACGACAACATCTGCTCGCTGCTGCGGGTTCTCGAGAGCGTGAAGGAGGAGAGCGAGCGGCAGCGGGTGCCGCTGCTGCTGGCGCAGTTCCTGCTCAGTCTGGACGCGGCGCTGGTCCGTCAGGCGCACGCGCTGCGGTACGCGGGCAAGCGAGCGCCTCGGCCGAGCGTGCTGGCTCAGGCTCGCGACTTCCTGGACACGCAGCTGCAGGGTCTCAAGCGGCTGAAGCTGTCGTCGCCGCCTTCGTCGGATCCGTCGGCAGCTCCTGCGTCTCCTAAGCGCAGTGTCGACGGAGTCGGTCGCTCGTCGGAGGCCAAAGCAGCGTCCAAGGCGACGCCGGTCAAGTCTCCGAGCGGCGGTGGGAAGGGCATGCAACAGAAGGCGATCACCGCGTTCTTCGGCAAGCAGCAGTGAGAGCGCGGCGGCGTCCGTGCTGCTGTCATCGCTGCCGCCCACTGTGTCTGACTCCAATCCACCCACACGTTGTGTAGAGAACGCACGCTGCTGCTGTACACAACCACCTGCACCCACGACGACACACTCGACTCACATTCACGCACACTTAACCCACTCTGTCTACAGCTCGGCAATGGCGAAGCTCGCAGTGGCAGCGACGGCGATGACGACGACGACGCTGGAGCTGGCGATGGCGCTGGGCGCCGATCCGGACGCCGGCGCCGACGTCGCGGGCGTGCTGGTGCTGGTGCTGGAGCCGGCGCTCTTGCTGCCGCCGACGGTGGTGGACGCCGAGCGCGTGAACGTGTCGGCGGACTTGTCGACGGTCACGACGTCGGCGATCGTGGCCTTGGAGACGCTGTCCGAGACGGCGGCGGTGAGCGAGTCGGTGGCGGCGACGCCTGTGTTGGCGATGGCGTCGGCCACGCTCTTAGTGCCCGCGTCCTCGGTGGTGGTGGCCGCTGCAGCGTTCGCGGCCGCCGCCAACGCCGCGGCATCCAACTGCGCGCCTTGCACGACGACAGGCGAGAGGTGGCCGAGCGCCAGCAGCGTCGCGAGGGCGAAGGGGACGAACGCGCGCATGTCGGGGCTGCTGCTGCTGTTGGTGGTAGCGGTGTGGAGCTGCTGGCGGATTCGGTAGTGACGCTGTGCCAGTGCAAGTGAAAGAGAGCAGGTGGGCGGCATCGTGGTGCCAGGTGGTGCAGGAGAACATGTCGCGACTTTACTCCACGCAGTCAGTCAATCAGTCAATGGAGTCGGTTCCTCATTTATATCACTATCAATTGTCGATTTGTAGCCATATCGATATGCACAGGGAGAGGAGGCTCGATTACCTAAGACGTCCAAGCGAGATGATTGGCTGATTGCTCGAAACATGTTCGAACCGGTTATCAATCGGTTCGGTTTGGCATGATGCAAGCATTAGCTTGGAAAACGAGTATGTGAACTCCCACCAAGACAAGCAAACCGCTTTCTCTCTCGAGCTCTCTCACTCTCTCACTCTCTCACTCTCTCGAGCTCATGCCAAGGATGCTGCTTGGTGTGAACATAAGAGAGAAAGCGTTGTGTTCAGCGAGAGACTTTCTCGCAGACGAGCCTCAGCCTCAAGGCACGTCATTCCACTCGACGCACGTCACTTTGACGTTCATCAAGCTGAAAGTGCTTTGTTTGACGCACGTCAAAACACGATCGATCGATCGATCGATTGATTGAATAACCGGTTGATCATGACAATCAAGCCATCGAGACCAAAACCGTCTGCGATTCCTAACAGGTTTGTGCCTCAAACCGGTCACTCCAATCGGTTCCAAAGTGTAGCCATATCTTGCTCCAACACATTTGTTTGACAAGCATCGACTTCGATCACTCGCATGCCTCCTTCTTCGACGGACTGCTGCTGCTGCCGCCACCGTCTGCGGACACGTGGCAGGCTGTGCCGAGTGCCTGCGCCTGGTCCGGGTTCACCACGAACACGAGTGTCACCGGCCGCTTGGCTGGCTCTGGAGGCTGTTCGGGTGGCGCTGGCGCGATGCTACTGGCAGCGTTGCTCGCTCTCCGGACGTCGGGGGCTATCGGATCGGCGGGTGGCAATGTGGGAGTCGCGTGTAGCAGGTTGCGGAAGCGGCGGCAGCGGAACGTGTAGCCGAGCGCAACGTAGAGCGAGAAGTTGAGGGCTTCGTCCGCGGCGACCGAGCCCAGCTGCCACGTCCGGCTCGACGCGTCGTTCACGAGTCCCATGACGGCGAAGACACAGGAGAGGAACATGTATAGCCCGAGCAATCCGCGGAAGCGGCGGAAGAGCAGGTACTTGGTGTACACGGGTGTGCGTAGGTGGTCGATGTCCATCTGCCGCACCATCGCGATCTGGCACTTGAGCATGTTCGTGTTGAACGCCGAGTTGTACCAGACCATGAAGACGACGGACGCCCATGAGACGCCCCAGAGCAAGAACACCATCGTGTGTTTGACCATGTTGTTCTTGAGGATCGTGAACGCCGTCGCCCACACCAGCGTCACGAAGCGGATCCACTGTCGCTCGCGCACGTGCAGCGATGGCCGCGTGATCTTCCAGCCCTTGGCGATGAGCACCACCACCTCGGCCGACACAGACAGCGCGCAGAGCTGCGAGAGGATCGTCACGTTCACCACGAAGTTGCGTGCTGCACCCACTAGGCGCTGCTCCGTGTAGAGAGTGAGGCACGTCATGCCAGCGCACGCGCATTGCGCGAGCGGCACGATCTTCATGCGGTTCTGCAGATCCACAGCCGCGTCCGGGAACGCTCGGATGTGCGTGATCCACAGGAGCGTCAAGGCGCACCAAACTCCCGACAGGATCGCGTACAGCGTCGGTAGGAACTTTGCGCTCGCGCCAAGACACTCGCCGTGCTCGTTGCACAGGTTCATCGCGGCGTTCACGAGGATGTAGGGCTGGATCTGTTTGGGGATCGTGCACTGCGCGAACTCTGGAGGTGGCGTGGCGGCAAGCGGGTAGTTCATGGGACAATAGAAGCACTTGGCGCCGCCACTGCCGCTGACCGTTTTGCTGTCCGGACGGTCGAGGCACGAGCGCAGCACGCCGCTGTTGCCACCGACAGTCTCGCAGGCGTCGAGCATGAAGTAGAGCGTGCCGACGCCGTTGTAACCAGAGTCCCGCATCGACACGGACACGGTCTTCTGCGCGCGGTAGATCGCGTCCTCTCGCGACATATCCTCGAGCGGGTACGAGAGACAGAAGTCGTCCAGCGTGTGGTTCGCCATCGCGCAGTAGGACAGCGCCGAGTCCGTACTGCTGAGCGCCGAGTTCTTGATGTGGCGCACCGCCGCACCGTCGCACACAACAAGGTGGAGCATCGTGCGGCCGGTGGCAGCCTTTGGCGTGTCGATCGTCAGCACCACGTCGAGCGCGATGTCGAACGCGCCGTTGTCGCCCAGATCGTACTCGACCAGGTGCACGAGGCGCGACGTGTAGCTCTCGAGCTGCATTGTGTGCCAGTACTCCCGCGCCGCGCTCCGTTGGTTCGTGTAGCTGCTGGATGCAGCGGTCATCGATCCGAGCGCGCAGAGCATGGCGGCGACGACGAGCAGCAAGTTGGCCATCGTTGCTGCCCGTAGGAGGTATCTGTACTTGTGAGGCATGGAGCTACAGCAGGAGGGATAAGAGCAAGAAGAGCTTATAAAGACCTAAGGATACTCCTGTCCGCTCGCATGCGCTGCGCACCAAGAGCGGTCTCGTCGGTCGCATTCGCGGTTGCACAGTGTCGGACCTGCCCGCAACCTCGTGACTTGAGCATGGGCTTCAGAGATGCAGGCAACAGAGTCCGATCGACGAGCTCCTCGCTCGACATGTGATGGACGCGCAAAGGTGGCGTGCACGGAACACGGTAAGCGGACGAGTGCACCATCATCTTGTTCCAGCGCTTCTCGCTCCTCTTACACTTACAAACACGCACACACATCCATGTCATCACGATCGATATCGGCGGCGGTCGGTTGCGGGA
>JAASFH010000085.1:0-39396 GCA_023333695.1 Globisporangium yorkense
AGCAGCACCACCACCACCACACGCCACTCGACCGGCCAGAAGACCAAGTGAAGGACCACCACCTCGACGACGAGATCGAGACGCGTCTGGCGGAGCTGCAGCTCCTCGAAACCGAGTTCAAGTCTGCTGAGCGCGTCGCGCATGCCGGAACCCCTTCGTTCGACAAGATGAAGCAGTTCTTAGTGAAGCTCACGGTGCTGCGCGCCAAGGAGGAGGAGACGCGGCGCTTCTTCATCAAGCAGAACGCGCTGCTCAAGCAGCAGCACAGCGAAATGCGGGAGGAGACTCTGCACACCCGCTCGCAGCTCGACTTCTTCGTCGACGGCTTCACGAACCTGCGCTTACGTCACGATGCGCTGATAGAGAAGTCGACGCAGATGCACGCCGAGAGTGAGATTGCTCAAGAGATCTTCCTCTCCATGAGCACGCACGAGAGCCACTTCGCCGCGATCATGGCGCATACGCTCGAGGACCAGCGCGCGAAGAACCTGGCGCTGCAAGCGCGCTTCGAGGCTGCTGAAGATACGATTCGCGCTCTGGAAGAGAAACAGTTGGAGCTGGTGGACAAGATCAGCCAGCTCAAGCACGCGCGCGGTGACGCGCAAAAAGATGCTCACTGCTACAAGCGCCAGTTGCGCGTCTGCAAGCGCAAGATAGCATCGATGGAGCAGGCGAGCACCGACTGCGTCTACTTCCGTGCGCAGGCGATGAACCTGCGCCAGTCGTTCGCGAACTTGCTGGGATACCTGCGCGAGTCGGTGCTGCGCGACACCAAGACGCCAAAGCAGGCGCTGAGCAAGGAAGCGCTGCGCATAATTCACCATGCGCTCAATGGATCCGCGGCTACTTTGCCGGAGCGTTCGGCTTCGAGTAGCGGCTCGGCGATGAATGCGAACACTCGTGAAGGTACACAGGAGACAGCTGAAGGCGATGCTGCTGTCGATGTGCCTTCGAAGGTTGTCAAGCGAGCTGCGGAGTCAAAGAGAGATTTGGACGAAGCTGTGCGCGGCATCCTGCTCCTGGGCGGCGCTGATGGCGAGAGCGCGCAGTGCGCTTCAGTCCTGAGTGCCAAGTTCAAGTACGCCCCAATCGACGTCGGAGACGCGCTCGAGCAGTTTGAGAAAGCAGAGCGAGAGAAGCATCGGCAGCAACAGATCGGCGAGAGCAATGATGCCGTGGCACCCACTTCTGAAGCAACGGCGCAGACAACAGAGAAGTCTGTACCCGGGACACCAATGTCTCCAGCTCGACCTCTGCTGATCGAATCGTATCAAGAAGAGCTGACGAATCACATTCAAGACGAGATGCAGAACCGTGGTGCGCGAGGCTTCGTCCTGTTCAACTGGGAGTTCACAGCGCGCGATGCGAACCGGTTCATCGCACTCGGCTTCCCAATCGACAGCATCATCGAGTTGCAGAGTCCGGTAGCACCAATGTCTGCTGTGCCGAGAGTTTCTCCTCCCGCGCTTATCCAAGCAGAGAAGGTGACGGCTCCAATCCAGCAGGCGGCTGGATCTCCGTCGCGAAGCAAAGCTGGAGCCACACTGTCGTCGTCACCGACGAAACCGAATGCGGCACGAACCCCAAGCACGAGTGCGATGAAGTCAACGCCATCACCAAGCTCACCAACAGCCAGATCCTCTGCGAAACCAGCAGCTGCAGCTCCAGCAGCGCGCGGTGCAACGCGGCAGTCGGAAGTACCGAAGACATCCGAGACAACGCGAAGAGCAGCAGCAGCAGAGACACCATCGAGAGCAGCTCAGCAGTCGAGTTCTCCCAGCAAACGACCCGCAGCAACTCCACAGACAGCACAGATAACCGGCACAGTGTCTCCTGAGAAGAAAGATCGGATGATCGACCGCAAAGCAGCTTTCAAAGGCATGCTGCACCTGTATCAACAGATCGCGCCGGCATCTTTCCCAGAGGAGCGCACGGACGGCATTCTGGCGGCACTCGAGCAGCAGCGAGAGAAGCGCAACGCTACTTCGTTCGTGCAATGGGATGAAGCGTCAGCTCGAACGAACGAGCTGCTGAGCATGTTCGCAGAAGATGTTCACATGATGATGTTCGTGGAGCAGGAGAACCGCAAGCCGAAGAAACCCGGAGAGAGCTCAGGTGCGCCTCCGTCGCGAGGAACGATCAGCAGCCCGACGAAGCCTGGCGGGACTACGAGCAAGTCTACTAGTCCGTCAAAAGGGTCGCCTGCAGGGAAGACGTCGACTGCGCGCGGATTCTCCAAGTCGCCTCCTTCAAAGACCACTTCGGCTGCTCGCGGCTCTGGTGCGTCTGCAGTTGCAACGAGTCGACGAGCGACATCCACAGCCATGTCACCAGCCTCTCGTCGATCTAGTGGTGCATCTCCAGACATGAGCAAGCGCGCGTCCGTCACGACAGTGCGTCTCCAATCATGAGCCAGCGCGCGTCTGGCATCGATGGTTGAGGTATAGACGGTCGAGATATCGTCCTTGCTCGCCTTGTGACCCCACTATCCCGTCACTTAACAAGCAGTCAGGCCTGAGCGGAGCTCTATACCGCTGTCACGGTCGTGACACACTTCGTGTTCGTGGTTCGTGCAGTGTGTCTACGACGTGCTGGTGCCGTGGTCAATAAGTCATGTGCCTAGCCAACAGCGAAATTATCCCTCTAGTATTACTTTCTTTTTTGTAATTTTATGTCATTGTGCGTTTTAGACAATTTATTGTGCTTTTAGCAAATGTTGCAAAATTCGGTTTCCGGCGACCTCGTATACAAGGATTAAAACAAGCTCACTGTCTCTTGTACACGAGGTAGCTCGAAAACCAAATACTGCCGCAAAGATCAGCTCATGTCATGGAGACGACCGACGCGCAGCAAGCGTCAAAGAAGCGACGCGACACCCCGGCGCCTTCGCACCTCGGTCCAGCTGGGCAGGACGACGAGCTAGAGGAGAAAGCCGCGGCCGCCGTGGGGCTCGGGGATCTGGTGGAGGTGTCCATGGAGGAGGATGGTGAAGACGGCGACACGCTCCGGCGTACCAGTACCGACAGCAGCAGGAGTTCGGCCCGGGACTCGTGGACGCACGCGCCACCGACGATCGTGCAGTTGCCGCCGCGGCGCGAGAAGTCCCAAGCGACAACTGCTGCTTCTGCGTATGTAGCGTCTGTCTCTGTGGAGGTCGATGGCGACGAGCAGTTCGACGCGGAAGTGTTCAACGCGCTGCCCGTTGAGCTCCAGGAGGAGGTTCTCGCCGAACGCGCAGCGAAGCTCGCGACAGTCGAGGCGGCTGAGCGGGAGAAGAGAGACGCGTCGTTCGGGTCGCAGGGCGACAGCGCGTCACGACCGGAGGACAACTGCTGGATCTGCCGCGTGTGCACGTTCGCGAACCACCCGCAGCTGGCGGAGTGCGAGATGTGCGAGACGCTGTGCTTCCAGCCGGACGAGCTGGCGTTCGGCGCGGAGCAGGTTGAAGCGAGTCCCAGCTCCGCTGGCAGTCGGAGTCGCGCGAGCAGCGCTGGCAGCGAGCTATACGCGAAGCTCAGCCAGAAGCTCAGCTCGTCCACTGTGTCGCGGTCGCTCAAGAAGATCCGACTGCCCGCGACGCCGGCAGCAACGAAGCTCACGATGAAGGACGACCCGACTGCGGAAGATCTGCTGCTCGTGGCGACGGCGAAGATCCAACAGCTGCAGTCGTCTGCGTCGCAGACGCTCACTCACGCCAAGCAGACGATCATCGGGCGAACGAACTCAGGCGGGAGGACGAGCGGGCTGCGCTTGCCGTCCGCCGTGGCGTCGAGCGAGTTGGGCGTGCTCCAGCGGGACCTCAACCGCAAGTGCGAAGCGGGGGACGAGCTCTACGAGAGTCTGCTCGAGCGACTCTGGAACGCAGTGTACCAGGACGCGCCCGTTCTCTACGAGCAGTCTGCTGATGACGACCTTGCAGGGTTTGCTGCTGCTGCTGTGCCGTTCCAGAAGCGCGAGTTCGCTCGCATCTCGGACGGCTGGGTCGACATCGGGTTCCAGAGCTCGAACCCCGACACGGACTTCCGCGGCGGCGGGATCCTTGCGCTCAAGTGCCTCGTGTACGTGTTCGAGGCGTTCCCGCAGCGGATGGTGGAGATCGCGGCGGCGCAGAAGCCAGCAGAGGGCAGGAAGTGGTACCCTGTGTGCGTCGCGGGCATCAACCTGACGTGCATGATCGCGGGACTGCTCAAGCTCGGCAACGGCGAGTTCGACGACACGCCGGCGCCGCACTGGAAGCTCTTCGAAGAGCCGTCGGCGTTCTACCAGCTCTTCTTCTACAGTGCGTTCTTGGCGTCGGTGCTCCTGCTGTTGTGACCATGCTCTCTGACGTTTGGCGTGCAGTTCTCGTGAAGATGGACGCGACGTGGCGGAGGATGAACGCGTCGTACATGGAGTTCGGAGGTGCGTCTGGCGTTCCTGTGGAGCTTAGCGTGTCACGTGCACGGACTCACAGCCGCGCGTGCTGCACAGTCGTCCTCAAAGCGACGCGCCGGATCGCAGTGCACATGCTCGAGCAAGCGCCCGAGTCGCTCAACGACCTCCGCGACGTCGCCGACCGGACGTTCCTCGACCGCTTCGTCGTCTGCCACACGAACCGCACGCTCGCAGACTCGGAGAACGGCGAGTGCCCGGACCCGTACAACGTGCTGGAGGACGAGGACGACGCGCTGCTGCGGCCACGTCGCGGATTCTCCGCCGTCCCGCCGATGCGCTGAGCTGCCGCGAATGCAGCGCCACCCACCGCCACCGTCTCAGCTCTGCTTTCTCTCTCTCTCTCTCTCCATGACCACTGCACTGCTCAGAGCCCGAACTTGAGGCACCCGCTCTCCTTGTGCTGGTCGCCGCACTTGACGCGGCAGTAGCGCGATCCGCACCGCGTGCACGCGTATGGCGCGAAGAAGCCGCAGACGCAGCAGAAGCGTCGCGGCGGCTGCGTCGACGGCCCAGCTGCCACTGAGAGGTACGTCGGTGGCGCCTCCGCACTCCGATCTGCGGCCGCGCCGTGCTCCTCGAACACGAGCTGCGCGAGGCTCTTGACCTTCCACCTCCTCATCTTGTTCCTGGGTAGCAGTAGAAGTACACGCATGATGCATGCGTTCGTCACCATCCGCCACACTCACTCCACACAACATCAGCAGCGTACACTGCGGGCTTCTTGCTGCTGCGACTGCGCGCCTTCTTGTCCTTCGACGCGCCGCCCCCGCCCCCGCCGCCGCCGTCGTCCTCGTCCACGTACGCGCCGTCGCTGGCGCCGTCGTCCTCCTCCGCGGCGCCGCCGCCGTCGCCCTCGAGCGCGTCGAGTCGCGCGTTGCGCACGACGGCGCGCGTCTCGTCGTCCACGCGGCGCATGGCCTGGCTCAGCTTCACCGCGCGCCCGGAGAAGCGCTTGCGCCCGCCATTAGTGCTGCTGCTGCCGGCGGCGCGCGCGGCGGTCGCGTCGCGCAGCACGGTCTCCGTCCAGCGCTTCTTGCCGTCGTAGGCGCGACCCATCGATTCGGTACTGGTAATTGATTCGATGCAAAATGCTGATAGTGGTACTGGGCGATGGTGGTCAACATGGTGGTGGACTCAGTGCCTGCGACTCGCACGCACTCGCTGCATGGATGTGCGATCGTGACGCGGAACGCATAGAGCAATGGAATACAGCGACCCGATTAGCGGTCCGGAGCCTGTCGATGACGCAGTCAGTCAAGCGCGACCTCCGACACCCGGTGCTCACGCCTTCTCCACGAGCTCGAGGCCGTGGAACGTGTTCACGCCCGTGGTGGCGCACCGCGCGCCCTTGATGCGCAGCAGCGCCTGGTTCACCGCCTTCGTGAGCGTGCACTCGGCCCAAACCTCGTGGCGCTTCTTGCTGCGCGTCACGTCGTCGCCCTCCATCGACTCGACCTGCTTGTACTCGGACGCGGGCGGCACGACGAGCAGCATCGAGTCGCAGTTGACGACCTCGTGCGGCAGCGCGTACTTGTAGAAGTAGCGGCCGTGGTCGACGAACTTGTAGTGCTGGCAGAAGTGCAGTCCCACGGGCGGGTCCTCCGGCAGCGCGATCTCGAACGGGTCTTCGCACGGGTTCGCCGTGTACGCCGTCGGGTCGATGAACGTCCAGTACTCCTGACCGTCGCCCGCGATCTTCGGGTGCGTCACGCCCAAGTTCGACAGCACCGTGTGTTTCACGCCGTGGTTCGCCGCCGCGGCCGCGTACGCGAACATCTCGGTCATCCAGTTGTCGTCGGGCGTGAGCTGGCGCCCGAGCACGACAAAGTCGCAGTAGTCGTCCACGAACTTGACCGCATCGTGCCGCGTCATGATGTACGGCGGCCCCGTGCCGGCGTAGTACTCGCGCGCCTCGTCCCCGGTGACGTTCATGCAGGGCTTGCCCTCGCACACGAGGCCCTTGAAGGTCTCGTTGCCGAACCAGCCGCTGCCCATGTAGATGGTCCAGTCCTGCGCGATCGCGACGCCGTCGCGCACCTCGTCGGTCACGGTCGCCGGGTCGCGCTTGCCGTGGTAGTACTTGGTGACGTCGCGGCCGGTGTTGACCTCGAGCGGCTTGAAGAACACGAAGTCGCCGTCGATGAGCGCGATGATGTCATGCTGCACGGGCGGGTCCGCGTGCTGCAGGAAGTGGCGCAGCGAGAAGGGCTTGTTGTACGGCGTGTAGCTGTCGTCGATCTCAGGTCGCGGGTGCGGCGAGTACGCCGGCGTGAAGTGCAGGCGGAAGTCGTAGTAGAACTTGGGCTCCTGCCGCAGCGCGGCCTCCTGCTCGGGCGTGCAGCCCGCGACGATCTGCGTGATCGGCCCTTTCTGCCCCACGCGGATGGCCGAGTCCTGCAGCACGCTCGCGAGCAGCAGGCGGTGGCCCTGCTCGCAGCTCACACTGAACACCATGTGCATGGAGGAGCCGTCGTAGTTGGCCGGGTACGCGGCGCGCAGCAGCACGTCGCGCGCGTCGTCCGAGGCGGCGGCGCCTGCGAACGCGACGGCGGCGACCGCGACCGACCGCAGCAGCTTCGAGATCATCTTGCGGGCAGGAGATCCGAAGCGAAAATGCACTAGTTTTTCCACGGGTCTGGTACCGCCGCCGCCACCTGGCTACTGGAGCAACACGTATCAGAAGGGAGCACGGCACGGAGGCGAAGAAGACTGGGGACTCGAGCAGACTTCATGTATACACAGCAACGTACACACATGCAAGGGCTGCGCGACCTATCAGAACATGGAGAAGGACTTGCAGCGGCTGACGTCCTCGGGCACGGGCTTGAGTTGGTGAAACTTGTCAAAGTTGATGTGCACGCCGTCCGGCGTCTTGGACACGCAGTTCACGAACGTCGCGTCCCACACCATCTCCTCGTGCGTGAACGAGTGGCGCGCCTGCATCGTGTTGGACGTCGAGCCGTCGATGCCCTCGAGCACGACGATCACCTCGAGCTCCGACTTGCGCAGGTGGCTCACGATCTGCGCGCGCGTGGGCATCTTGTACGGCAGCGCAGAGCCCGCCGGTAGCCCATCGCGGTTGCCGTTCTCCATGTCGATCGTCCGCTGCGACGGGTCCGGGAACGATGGACACACGTTCGGGTAGTGGCCGACGTCCGGGAGGCACTCGGGCGGGAACAGCGGACTCCACGGGTCGATGCGGTGCACGATGACCTGCGGGAGCACCATGAGCAGCATCGCGCCGGTGTCGTCGTCCGGCTGCTGCACGCGCATCTGGTGGCACTGGAAGAGGCTCTCGATGCCGTCGTCGTCCTCGACCTCGTGGCGCACAGCGTACAGCCGGATGTGCGCCTCCACGAGCTGGTGCTTGCGCCGCTCACACACTTGGAACATGATGTAGTAACTCCCCCGGATCTTGCGGATCACCGCCGAGTCGGAGAAGATGATCGTGTTCGCGCGTTTCTGAGGTGGTGGTCGGTCGGTTGGTTGGTCGTCAGTACACACCAGTATGTGCAAGTCAGCAATCTTCGAGAGACGCGGCTGTTGTCTTAAGTGAGCATGCTGTAACACGTACATTCGCACGAGCGAAGCGGGCATAGAACATGCCGATGCAGATCGAGTCCAGGAAGATGCCCGCGAACGACTGCGATGCATGAGAGTTGCCACAATCAGAACCCACTCGATCCTACAGCCAACGCAAAGCAGACGAATACGTACTTCGAGCGTCAGGAGCGTCGCCATGGAGGTACAGCCGCCGTAAAAGATGTCGTTCGTTGGTGCACCGTAGCCGATCGTCATCTGATGAGTCCAGTAGCCAACCGCCTTAGTCACTCGCAGGACAATCCTGCAGCGCAGCCTCCCAGTTACGCACAATGGTCTCGAGCGAGAAGATGTACGCCTCCATGAGCGTCGAGAGCCCCACGTGACACGCCGCCTCGCGCTTCGAGATGTTGAGGTACAGGATCGCGAACAAGAAGATGACGAAGAAGTACTGCAGAGCACACAGCAGCAGCGTCGTTAGCCGATACGCTCCGCAAGGCCCACCCATCCAACAACATACTGCACGAGCACCCCACCAGCACGAAGATGCCCGTGACGATGCGCGAAGTCTTGGTGTGGATCACCGTGTTGAACACGTCCTCGTAGTAGATCTGGCGCCAGTCGCCTCCCGATCGCGACACGCTAATTCACACGATACAAACGGGCACCCGACGTCAGCACCGCCGTCTCGCCATCATAGAGTCTCTCTCCCAGCTCCCACTCGCCTGTAGGACCCGAGCGACTGCTTGAAGCGCCCGTGGCGGTCGACGAAGCGCTTGCGGCGCGTCGCGCTGCCGCCGCCGCCGCCGCTGGACGCGTAGCTGCTCGGCGTGTTCGTGGGCAGCAGCGGCTGCTCGGAGCTCGCAGTCATCGCGCTTGATCGGCTGCTCGGGTCTTGCGCTGGCGGTCGAGTTCTCGCGAGTGAGAGGCTGGCGGCGGTCGAGATGCGCGGCGGTCGGGAGAGGTGAGGGAGTGCAGCTGCTGAGCTTTTGGATTCTGGACTTTTGAAAGCCCTTTTGAACAGATGGATACACCTTTTCACTTGGTTATATCACGCTCCAATTAGTAAGGTTACGAAGGAGGTATACTTTACGCAAGTCGGAAAAGAGTGTAGCCGCTTGACTGGCTTAAAGTATGCTCTCGAATCAGATGCTCATTTTTTCGTCTGCAGCTTTCGTGCATTCGCCTGTTATTTAGTCAAACCCAGTCCTATTGTCCAAGAGCCGATTTTATTCCCGCCGGCTTTCCCGATTTTTTTGACATGCGAATTCGTGCTCGACGACCACCTCGCCTCACGTCGCTCGTTTGAGCACTTTGCCTGTGTCGAGCGCTCGCGCGTGCGCCCGTCGTCGACGACGAACTGGGTGGCGGTTCGACAAAGCCTGGCCAGCCGCCAGCCACTCGCGCTTGCTTCCACTCAGCAAGTCGCCAGATCATCAGCAGCACCAGCAGGAGCACCGAAGGGGCCGCGACGATGTGCTTGGGGTCCACCGCGCGCCTGGGCGACGACGACGCCGAGTTCGCTACGGGCCACACGCGCCGCCTCTCCGAGTGCGTCTGCGCTGCCTGCTGAAAAGCGATCGTGCGTACAAAACTGATGGCTTCACTGTTGGTTCGCAGCGAGAGCGCGGCGAGCCCCGCGTCCCAGTTCGTCGTGATGGAGAGCGAGGTGGACGGCACCGAGCGGCAGTTCGCTGTGGACGCCGTGGACACGAAGGACAAAGCGCGCGCGCGCGTGCTCTCGACGCTCTCGCTGCTGGCACTGGGCTTCTTCGCGACCTTCGGCGGGCCGATCAGCTCCGAGTCGCTCATCACTGGTGCGGGAGTTGTCTCGTTGTTTGTTTGGGCTGCTGGGAGTAACACACTCACGTGACGAGATGTACGTGAACGCAGCGAGTGGCCCTGCAGTCGGCTTCAGCGCGCTGCTCGTGTTCCCGATCCTCTTCTTCGCCCCGATGTGTTTCGTCATCACAGAGCTCGCGTCGGCGATACCCGAAGCAGGTGCCGCTCACTTCCGATCTACCGTTCATGTCGGGGTCCGCTGTCTGCGTGCCCTTGCCTGATCCAACCTTCGTACTGCGCTGCAGGCGGCCATGCGTACTGGATCGCGCTCGCGTTCGGTCCGCAGTTCGGCTTCCAGGCGGGCTACTGGACGTGGGTCGCGAACTGCGTCAACTGCGCGCTCATCTCGTCGCTCACAGTCTCGTTCTTCGCGAACAACGGCCCGGACCGATCGACGGCGGAGGAGATCGTGCGCCAGGGACTCCCGATCTTGCTCGCGCTCCCCGGGTTCTTCAGCCTCCGGCGAGTCGGCCAGATCGCCTCGGTGCTCTTCATCGGAGTGCTCGCGATCTACCTCGTACGTTGTGATGGGAGCTTTGCGTTGGTTCGCTGCGCTTCAGCCAAACAAAGTCTCACATCCTTCGTCGCTCCTTGTTTCTGAAGGCGCAAGTGATCAGCGGCGCGATCGTCGCTCGCGACTGGGACGACCTCGTGGAGATTCGCTACGCGGACGGCAGCTTCTCCAGTCTCTTTTCCGCCCCACCGTCCGCGGAGAGCTCGCACAGCATCCACATCGACCTGATCAGCCTCCTGAGCAACCTCACGTGGAGCTACCATGGATTCCACAACTTGTCGGTGTTCGCCACGGAAGTGCAGAACCCGGTGAAGACATATCGCCGCGTGATGTTCTTCTCGATCGCGCTCGTGCCGCTCGCGTACTTCGTGCCAATGGCCGTGGCGGTGGCCAGCAGCGACCCCAAGTGGACCGAGTGGAAGGGCAATTCCGTCGCAGACATCTTCATCTCGTTCGGCGGCACAGCGATGCATGTGTTTGCCGGTGCGCTGCTGGCATGCAGCGCCATTGGGCTCTACCTGATGAGTCTGATTTCGAGCGCGTTCCTCGCGACCGGGATGGTGGCAAAGCGGTTCGGACCCGTGGGCGTTGGCATGTACGTTTCCTGGAGATCGATAGTGCCTTCCTACAACGCATAAGCTGACTTGTCGAGTTCTTGTGATGCCATTGATCGATCCCTCCCCCAGCAACAATATGGCGGTGCAAGCGAATCCCCAGAGCGCCATCTTCATCAGCCTGCCCGTGATGCTCATCATGGTGAACCTTGAGTGCGACGACATGGCTCGGATCGCGAACGCGCTGGGAGGTCTTGGCAGCCTCACGCTCGTGCTCGCAGCCATCCGTCTGCGGTTCAAGATGAAGGATCTGCCGCGACCGACGAAGCTGTGCGGTGACGCGCATCCAGCGTTCATGATCCTGGCGCTGCTCATCCCGATCTCCTGCCTGGCGGTGTCGACCGCGTACGCGTTCTCGTCGATGATCAGCGCGGTGCTGACGTCGGTCTTCCTCTTCATCGGACTCGTGTATGGCTGGCAAGCCAACTTCAGCAACTTTGAGCTGTGAACTGTTATTTATCAAATCAAGCAGCGGTTCGTCGCGCGTTCCTCCAAGCGAGTGCATGCGTCTCGGCTTCCATGTGTCTATTGGCTGACGTGAGGGGCATAGCTCAACTTACGCAGTCTTTCGTTTCTTCCTCGCTGACGCCCGCGTCGGTCGCTGGCCGCTTGGTTCTGCAGGATCAGTTTGGGCGACTTCTCCAATCTCGTCCTTCACCGCATCACGCCCCGCTTGAACAGATTTGCTGGCAGCGGCCGCTTTCGCGAGTTTGGCCTTCGCCTGGATCTCCTTGAGCACCTCCTTCTGCTTCGCTGCGGTGCGGTTGAACACGAGCGTGGTCTCGCTCGACGCCTTCGCGGCGAACACGTACCCCTCCAAATCAAATGTCTTGATGCCCTCGAGCGAGTCGACGCGGTTCTGGATCAGGAATTGGCACATGAGACCGCGCGCGCGCTTGGCGTACACCGACTTGACCATGCCGTCGTCCTGGAAGACGCAGTCGACCACCTGGATGTCGTCGTCGAGCGCGTCCAGCTGGATGCTCTTGAAGTATTCCTGCGACGCGAGGTTCACTAGCACCTTCTTCTCCGGCTTGCTGCTGCTGTCGGCGCTCGCAAAGGCCTGGTTGATCTCCTTGGCGAGCGTCGAGCCCCAGAACGCGTACAGATCCTTGCCGCGCGAGTTGGCGAACTTCTGGCCCATCTCGAGCCTGTACGCTTGGATCAGGTCGAGTGGACGCAGGATGCCTGCCGACAAAGAACCGACTCACTCATCCGCTCGCAGTCACCCCACGATATACACAGACACTGCAACAGCACGCACCATAGAGGCCGCACAGGATGCGCAGGTGGTCCTGCGCGTACGCGAGCTCCTTGTCCGTCAGCTCGTGAGCCGCGAGTCCTGATCCAGCAAGTTGTCTCGTCAATCCCTGTCCACATCTCTCAACTCTCATGCTCCACCAACCTTGGTACGCGGGTCCGTTGAACGCCAGCGCCGCCTGCTTCTTGTGGTCGTTCGGGGTCGAATCCTCGTCCTTCACCACCGTCGCATCAAAGTCCTGGAACCTGAAGTCAACAAGGCGTCACCAGTCCATTCTGCCGACAGATCTCGCTCCACTGCGACTGCCACGCGGCAATTCAGAACTCCTCTGCTCACTCACCGCTGTCGGTTGAGTTTTGCGAGTGCATCACTGACGCGTAGCAAGCTCTTAATCTGCGCCTGCGAGAGCTTTCGGAGCTGCTCGACCTGTCATTAGAAGAGTGAGAGTTCAGCTTTTCACTGGTATCAGATACAAACAGTCGCAGAACGTGGCCGGTACCAGAGAGTGCGCGTCACTGAGTAGCGCAGGCTGGCTGCAGCGGCTCACGGTGGCGCGCGCCATGTCGAGCGTCTTCGCCGGCGACAGCACGTAGAGCAGGCGTGAGGGCATTGTCATGGTCATTTTTGATAATGGCAAAATGGCAATCGTGAAAAATCACGTGATTTATTCACTATTGACAAGTCAGACAGTGTTCGACGACTGGGGATGGCATGTCGAGAGAGCGGTGCTGGCTCTGGCATGGAATCTCTGGTCCTGTGAACGGTCATCTTCGAGATTGAGTGTGCTCACCAAGTCACGGCGATGGTGGCTGTTTGAATGGGATATGGCCGTGCACGGAGAAGTTCAAGTGCTGGTGAACACCTTGATCACATACTGACGGCGCCTGGTACGTTGTCTCTTGCATTTGTCAACCTCCTCCAAGTCCGTACTCGCTATCATCTCCTTCCAGGTAATAGGATGGAAGAGTGAGCGAAGGATCACAGGTGACGATGCTGTGAAGCAACTCCAGGTTGTCCAACGACGCGTTCATGAGCATCGATGGCGGTGTCGATCCGATCGCGTCTGGGTCATCTTGCGGCACAAAGTCGGCCTGCGAGCCGTTCCAAATCTCCTCCAGCTGCTCGCAGTATGGAGTCAGTCCTGCGCTCAGCGGCCACCAGGCTCCCTCGTCCGACCATCTTGAGACAAAGGCGTCGAACCAGTCGGGGAAGTATGATATCTGCGTCTCCGTCATGTAGATGGAAGAGATCGTGCTGGACACCGCTGTCACCTCCGCTGGCAGCGACGAGATGAAAGTGTGCCCGAGGTGTAACACCGTGGTCCCGTCCATCTCGAAGATCTCGCTTGGCAACTCGCGTATCGGGTTCCCGTAGAGCGAAAAGTTGATCGGTCGCAACCGCATCGCTGCTGCTGGCACTTCCGTGAGCTCGCCGAGTTCCAGGAACAAGTTCAGCAGGCTTGGCCACTTGGAGTCGAGGTCGTCTGGCAGCGAGCGCAGGTTCGTCACACAGAACTGGATATAGGCGACGCCCGGAGGAAAATCAGGCGAGAGCAAACCCGGTGGGAGCTCGCCATCCGGCATGTTCACACGAGCGAAGGTGAGTGTCTCCAAGTGTGGGTGGCTGGCATTCGTGAGCGCGGCGCTGCTGTCCCAGGCGATTATTGTAGAATTGTAGACCTTGAGCATTTTGAGCGCCGAGAACTTTTCTAGCACAGGAGTCATTTCGAATGCGTCGCAGTGTCGAACCAAGACGTCCTCGACCATGCCGGGGTCGAGAATCTTCAGCGCAGCATCTGTTTGGCTTCGTGTTCCGCTGATCCCAAGCGCGTGGCAGTTGAGATCAATCAACACGCACGACGCCACAGACTTCGTCCATGGCCGGACTTGGAAGATGCACTGGGGAACCGAAGGGTGCAACTCGACCGAGAGATGAAGTCCGAGGATGATACTTCCCCACAGAAACAGCAAACCATGCGCGGCTAACGCAGCATAGCGGCTGTACTTGGAGGCGAGGAACTCTGCAGTCGCGGTCCGCACGAGCAGCTGGATCGACGAGAGTCGCCCACTCGGCCGCAGTCGATGAACAGTACTCCTCTCCGATGTCTCGCTGAGCTTCGACCGATCGATCTCGAAGACGGTTGGGCCGATACCAGTCACCCGGAGCGGACCAACTTTGTTTCTTGCTGGTAGCGCCTTCGTTCCTTCGAGGAGGTCTTTGATGTCACTCATCGCGACGAGCATGCCCATCGAGAAGACGAGCCGCATGATCATGTCGTGCCAGGACGCCACGAGAAGGATCTGGAACTCGCGCTTGACGTGCGCGATCCAGACCTTGTCAAACCATAGAGTGGGGTCGAATCCACGCCATTCCGGCACGAGCTGCTTCGCGTAAGATGCGAGGATAGCGCACGGGATGATCACAGACGCCGCGAAGTCGAGCGCGCAGTCGCAGATGAGGCATAGCTCTCGCTTGAGTGACTCATTCTTCTTCACGCCGACGTAGATGATCGGCGTGGCCCAGCAGTTGAGCACAAGCAGGCTCACGTAGAAGCGAACGGGTAGCATTTGCGGCAGGTAGCAGCTCATGCGGTACGCCTGAATGGTTTGGAGGATCAGCTCCAGGAGCTCGCGGAGGAACATGATCGCGTAGAAGTACTGGCCGTCGACGCCGAGAAGCCCTGTGCGGCCAAACACAGCACGGTGCCAGCGCGCCATCCTCGCACTTTGGGGCAGGAAGCAGCGTTGCCATGCTGGGGAGCTCTTCTTCGGTCTGCTCTTCGTTTCGCGTGGCGGGAGCGTGAACGCGAGCGAGCGACTAATAAGCGAGGCACCGAGCATCTTGACGATCATCATGACGTGCGGGAGCGCCACGAGTGCTTGCAGAAGTGCGATGGTCTTGTACGACTTGCTCTCGATGCCGATCTCGTAGTACTGGAGGAGATAGTCTACGGTCTTGCCCTCGATCCAGTAGTAGAATAGCGCAGCGACGCCGAAGAAAGAGGCCGTCACGACATGCAGGAGCAGCAGCAGCAGCCACCAGAGCGCGAACGTGCGCGCCGACATGCGTTTGTACTTGCAGCTTGAGCTTGACGGTTCAATTCTCCAAATAGTGCTCGACCTGTGTTGATTGATACAGGGTGCTAGTAAGTGTGCGAAGCTGAGAGCATCGGAGAAAGCTCTCAGCTTCTCGCGGTGATCGCAGTGCGAGAGAGCAGTCCTGGGGCAATTTCTTCTTCCACGGGGACGCAGTCGGTCGGCGCGCTGAGCTACCAAGTGACGTTGATATCCAGCTCGCGCAACTCGGTGGTCGACCAAGTGACAACGCTGGACCTGTACCACTCAAGACCAACCGGCACGACTACTATCAGAATCGTGGTTGCGGCATACTCCAGCACGCCCACACCGCACTGTGGCTGATCTCGTAGTACACCGATAGCGTGCTCAAGGTTCTAGCGCGGACCCAGGTCGCGCCGCATGAACCCGAACACTTCTTGCAATGTACCAGTACTTGAGATCGAGGAAGAGGTCTGCCAAGAGTGATCTTGGCGCCGTGCAGCGTAGCAAGCTCCATCTGTTGATGGAGACCTCTGTTGAGACGGAGCTGCCTGTGTGGATGTTGGGGCGGCAATGTTGCACCTTCCTTCTTATATACCAGTACGAAAATTTGGCGTGTACACCTTTCGGTGAACTTCGCAAACCAGCAATTGTGGAGACGACACCAGTACCACGAAGCGAAGCGGTCCGTTCAGTGTGTGTTTACGAGCGGAGTGAACGAGGAGATAAACACCGAACTCGATTCTGCTCATGTACTGGGTATCTCGTGTACCAAATGCCATCACCTTGCACTATAGGATCTGCAGGTTCACTTGCGAGCCGACACGAATGCCCACGTTGTTGAGTGGACTGAGCAGGTCCGTCTGTTTGCCCTCAAGAGAGTGAAGTTGACTGCAAAAGCAAAATCAACAGTGGTCTCGGCACTGCCGGCGCTGCTGAGGTGCAGGTTGAAGGTTTGCCCGAGCGACAAACGCAACGCCAGTCGATGAATCGCCTCACGCTCAGATTGATGACCCGACCCGTTCGACGAATCACTTCGTGCTCGTGCGAGTTTGCAGCATCTGATCGCTGATCGGAAAATTTCCGCTGCAACACTTGAGCTTGGTGCTCGCACTGCTGGACCTCAACCGCTTCACTCACCGCTGAGCGTATCCTTCCACTCGGCCAATACGCACTTGCGTCTGCCAGTCCTGTTGGTCTAGTTCCAGAACGCACTCGATGGCGCTCTTGCGTTCACACTTTCGATTTTGCTTCCTCCCGATCACGTCTCCCAGTTGGCCGAGCCGCCATGGTCTCCGTCTCCCAAGCGCTCGTGTGCGGCGCTCTTGCTGCTGTCACTGTCTCCGCTCAAGAACCCTCGATTCAGCAGGCGCTCGCGGTCTCGCCGCAGGGCAACGCCAGCATCCAAGCCGCGGTTCCCTTCCAGAAGTGTGGCTCATTCGCGAGCTTCAACTGGGACAACGCCAAGTACGTCTGCGAGTGGATGCACTACACGCAGACCGAGATCTACTACAACGTGTTCATCAAGACCTTCAGCGGCCAGCGGCAGAAAGAGTGTACGTGCCGGGCTGGTGTGCGGCAGTACGACCCCTGGGGCTCGCGCTGGAGACAGTGGCACCTCGACAACATCAAGTGCTACCTGCGCGCGACCGACCCCGTTGCCAGCATTCGCGATATCGCCGCGCAATTCGACGGATTCGACTGCCCGGACTACGAGGACCACTAAGCAGCGCTAAGGAGCGCTGTCGTCGCCGCCTCCCAGCTTGTCAACGCGAGACAGCTTGAAGTGAGCGCTAAGCTTCTCCTGGGTGAACACGATCATACTCACCAGTGTATCGACAAGTTCGTGCACCTAGATGTGTGCTACACCAAACTTGTTCCCTCCTAGGTACGAATCTTTGAGGGTTGCCTTGTTCGATATACTGTGATTGATATGGGGCTGCGCAGCTCGCGGCCGCTGCCGCAGGCGCTCGCAGAGCTGCACGTGGCGCCGTTCCTGCAGCGGCGCGTGCGCGCATGGCACTTGGATCACGTGACGCAGCTGGCGCTGGTGCGCTACCGCGCGCTCACGCGGCGCTTGTGCGTGGACGCGCGGCAGCTCGGCGCGTTGCTGGGCGTGCGCGACGCCGCGTTCGTGCGCGAGCTGCTGGCGCTCTTCTTGCCCCGGACGCCGGCGGCCACGCGCGTGCAGAGCATGGTGGATGCCGCCGAGGTGCTCGTGGCGCTCGCGCTCGTGTGCCAGGCGCCGAGCATGCGCGCGCGCTTCGACGCGATCTTCGATGTCGCGGATGCGGACGGCGCCGGCGTCCTCTCCGCCGCGGACGTCGTCATGCGTAAGTGAGGAGCGTAACAAGAGGGGAGAGCGGGGGTACTGACTATGGGTGTGCGATGGTGGTGATGCATACATGGACACTCTGTAGTGATCGGCACGGTCGGCAGAGCGGTCACGAAGATCTTCGCGTACGATGTGGAGCTGGACGGCCAGGCGGCGATGGTCTTCGTGAACGACGTCTTGCGGTCGGGGATCATCGTGGACGGGAAAGTGACCAAGGCCGATCTCTGCGGCTTCATGCTACTGAACAAGCACGCGGTGCACTACGTGAAGCTCTGCACTGGAGAAGGTGCGAGCTGGTTCCAAAAGGGAGTCTATGGGCACAAGCGTGTACGCGTTGGCTTTGACGAGTAACGCTGTGCCTCTTGACGACTGATTGTACTGGAACAGGGAAACCCAAGCTGTACGTGATGCTGGAGAAGGACTCGGAGTTCATTGGCGCGATCCAGTTCAGCAACGAAGTCCAGATGCGCACGGCGTCGCTCAAGACAGTTCGCGAGATGATCCACGCGCAGGTCTTCCGCGCGCCGACTGACTACGCGTTCCTGTGTCAAGGACGAGAGGTGACGCGAGTGTGGGAGGCGGATCGCCTCGCTTGGTCGACCGTTCCGTTTGTGCTTCACGGATCGCCGGGACTGCGTGCTCAGGCGATGGCGAGCAACCGCAAGCTCGAGCAACCAGCCACCGGGAACCCGTTCGAGTTTCGGTACATGGGGAACACGCTACCGCGGTACAAGAAGCGCATCCAGGAGATCAACCCCGTGTACACGCATCGCGCGTTCCGCGTCAGCGGTAGCAGCAAGACGAATGCGTTGCGCTCACAGCTGCAGTGGCGAGTTGGCACGAACTGGAGCGGCGAGTGGGTGTACGACCAAGCATTGCTCCAAGCGAAGACTAAGCGAGAGCTGCGAAAGCTCTTGCGAACAGCGGTTCGACCCCGTGCCGATACGCTCGTTGTGAAGAGTCATCATGGCGAGCTGATCTCACTGGTCACGGACGATGAAGCGAGTGAAAAGCGATGTGCTGATGCAGACGACGCGACCGAGCCTACTGCAGACGCGAGACCATCAGCAGCAGTGCCTTCCAAGCACGTCTACGCTTTATCAGCTAGCGAGCAGAAGAGCGAGAGGAAGAAGCGTCAGCAACGCATCCAGTGGAAGACGCGCATGATTGCGATGGAGGCCCAGCACCGATCGGAGTATCTTGATTTAAAAGAGAACCACCCAGAGCCTCAAGAAGACGATGGCTCTCAGAAGGAGAACCGCTCTCGAAACGCTCGAGCAGTCTCGACGACCAGCCCTCGTGTCGAAGACCTCGTGTCAGCAAGAACTGTGTTGGTGCACATCGAAGAAGACAATGTGTTGCCGTCGCGCGTGGTGTCTACCGTCCCCAAGAAACGAAAGCGTCCGAAGAAGCGCAAGCACTTCAAGTACGAATGGTATGTTCCATCTCGGCATCACCCACTTCCTGCTGTGAACGCGCAGAAGCTGATCGTGAAGCTGCTGAGCGAGCACGTGGTGCTCAAGCCACCCGCTTGTCAGATTGGTGCGGCCCGCATCGAACTTGGGCAGTTTCTCGCGTCTTCCAGCATTTGTCTCGAAAATGACGAGGTCGAGGTGTTCCCAGTCTTGATCATCCGCCCGATCGAAGAGCTGATGTCCATTTGCTCGGAAGAGAGCGTTGACGCGAGCGACGCTGATCCGAGTCAAGAGGACAACCGAATGGTTGAGAAAGAGAAGAAAGCATTCCAAGTGAGTCCGTCGTACCTGTCGGAGTTCGAGTACGGCCTCAGCGCAAGCGAGAGCAACTACGAGGCTCTCTACCATCACATTGGAAGCTCAAGGATGCAGGATGCGATCGTTCTGAACCGCCGAGACGTGTTCGGCCGCACAATGCTTCACGATGCGGCAGAGTTCGGGCACGGTAACGTCATGGAACTGCTGCTCTCCGCTCGTGTGCTACTGAATGTTGGAGACCATCGAGGTGACACTGCGCTGCACCACGCGGCTCGCAGAGGACACTTGCGGGAAGTGAGCTTTCTGTTGCGAGACGGCGCAATCGCCTGGAAGCGCAACAACGAAGGGAGGTCACCGTTGTACTGCGCGTTGGAGACAACATCTCGAGAGCTGCTCCGCCACAGAGTGCATCTGAGCTCTGGAGTCGGTGAAGGTGCTCGAGGCTCCTCTCAACGCGCTGCTTCTGACGCCGACGTGAACAGCAACGAGTTCTACGCCACTCATCTGAAGTATCCAAAGCTTCGGCAAGTGATCGATTTGCTGTGGGACCGCTATCCTACCAGCGAACTCGCAGTGGAGGACATCTATGACCGCGCCAGCTGTCTTAGCTTGGAGAAGCAAGTGTATGGCGACATGTTTGGCGCGTGCAGGAACGGGAATCTGTTGCGGGTCCAGAGACTGATTGATCTCGAGAAACGACCAATCCAGCAGTACATCAACGACCAAATGGACACGCTGGGACGGACCGCGCTGCACGAGGCGACAGAGCTCGGCCACACTGCGATCGTTGATCTCTTGCTGAAAGTCGGAGCTGATGGATATGTGCAAGACCAGAGACAGCAGATCCCGCTTCATATTGCGGCAGTGAAGGGCTACGAGCGGATTGCGAAGTGCCTTATGTTCGCGTTTCCAGGCACGCTCGGCTTCCAGGATGTATCTGGGAAGACCGCACTACACCTTGCAGTGGAAAGGCAGCACTGGGTTGTAGCTGCGGATTTCCTCGCTTCGATTCGAGCGCGATCCAAGGAGTGCGGTGAAGAGAAAGATGCAGCGTCAGTCGCGAATCTCCAAGACATCCACGGCTACACCGCGCTTCACTACTCGTGCATCCACGCGCACGAAGATACGTGCATCGCTTTGATCGAAGCTGGAGCGAGCCCTTGGATATCACGCGTCACGTACCAGGCGGAGCACGAAGAAGACCGCGGACTGTGTGGTGTATTCCTGAAGTCTCCAGCCTTCTTCCGACGAGCAGGCATCGACCCAAGCGTGTCCAAAATTCGCGAGTGGGCAAAAGGCTTCGCCTCGTACCGTTCAGATCTGAAGGTTGCGTTCGATGTTGAAGCGCCGCTCGAAATACTGCTCTTGAGATGCAAGCAGCGTCTTGAGAGCTTCAGCGCCTGTGTGCGCATTCTGGAGTTCGCGTTGTCCCTCCAAGGTGTCCGTGGTTGGAGCGACAGCAGCAAGAACGATGAAGCGAACCGGGTGAAGAAGAACCGCTCGCCTCTGCTCCACCTAGCAGCGGACATCGCATCCAGGAATGTGAGCATCGCTGCCGAACTGTGCCGTCGCCTGGTCAACCTTCGAATCGAGATCAACTCGGTGCATCACAAGACAGGAGAGACGGTGCTTCTCCAGGAATGCAAGCGCGTATGCGCTACGCAAGGTGATCCGAGCGAAGAAAACGGAGAGTCCAAAGATGCGTTTTCGCAACTCGCGCTCGTTCGCACGCTCATTGAGCTGGGTGCGAACGTGAACTTGCCGAACGAGCTCAACGGCGAGACGCCACTCGCGTGTGCGGCATGGCACGGTCACCTCTCGCTTTTGGATCTGCTGTTGGAGACCAAACAGGACCGAGACTTCTTCCTGCGATCCTGTTCGTTCTCTCCGCTCCACTTCGCCGTGCTTGGAGGGCATGTTACGTGCGCGAAAATGCTCATGGCAGCAAACGCGAACGTGAACATGGACATGCAGGCGATCGCTGGTGAAACACCGTTGTTCTTCGCGATTCGTTCAAAGCGTGAAGCTATGGTGAGCCTCTTGCTCGAGAGCGGGGCGAATGTCAGCGCGCTTTGCACGATTCGTCGTGGAACGACTTCCTTTGGCGTATCGCTGGAGCTCGAGCCGCAGAAGAAGATGAAGCCTCAGGATATGGAAGCGGAGAAGATGCAGACGTTCGGACCGAGCCACAGCCTGATTGCCATCGCGATGTCATCGAGTGCGGTGGTGTCCCCGCTCACGTTCGCTCTCCAAGTCGCCCAACCGCTTTCTCCGTTCGGAGATGTTGAGTGCGGCTTATCCAGCACCTTGGCGAAGAAGAAGCACAGCGAATGGAAGCAAATGGAAAGCATCTGCTTGGTGCTTGCCAGCAAACTCGGCGAGACGACGGCAACAAGTGGCTTGATCACGCGGAACGATGTCCACCTCGCAAGCGCTGCGGGCTATTGGGATGTGGTACAAGAGCTGCTGGCGCATCAAGTGGTGCTCTCGAGCATCTCCACGTCGGTCAGGATGAATGCGCTGCACTATGCAGCAGCAGCAGGGAAGACATCGATTGTGACTGCACTTGCGGCGGCTGGAATGGATGTGAACTGCGTCATAGATGGTTTCAGTCACTGTTCGAAGCATCACTCGGTTTCAACAAAGCCACCGTGTACCACCATGAAACACCGAAACGTCGAGGAGAATGGAACACTCCATGCGAAGATCGGCGCTCTCTTCTTCGCGCTCGCAAACGGCCACATCGAGACTGCAGTGAAGCTCATTGTCTTGGGAGCGAAGCCGCTAGAGACGCTGCCGCACACGGAACGATGGAGACAAAAGCGGGTGCCAGTACACGAAGAGGCGACAGGAACCGCGGTGACCGACCAGCGTAGAGCCGTCGTGTTCCTGGTATCCGAGCGTCTGGTGAAAGCGCTTCGCACCTCGTACCTCGTTCGCAGATTTCAGCGACGGCACCAGTACAGCGACCCAGGGATCCACTTTATTCGATACTTGGAGCGGAGTATCAACGAGAGCACGCCGCTGATCCAGTTGGTAGTTGCGTCCGGGCATGTGGATGTTGTCCGAACGCTGATTGCCACTGGCACCAGTGCCTTCCAGATCCTGACCAGCAGCACCTCCGTCGTCAAGAGTGATGTTCAGACTGGAGTCGGAGAGACCGCGATCCATATCGCGGTGGCCCATGGTCATATGGAGATACTGCGGTTCTTTGCAAAGCTCGCGCAGAACAACTTCCGGAAGTGCTTTATGCGCGAGGGATGCAAGCCAAAGAGTTTGCTCGTGTCCGCGTGTGAACGCCATCAGCTCGACGCGCTGGCATTCCTGTTGACATGTGATCGAGAAGTGTCGAACGAAGATGGGGGAGGAGGTGGCTTCAAGTACGAAGATCAGCGCGAAGAATTCCAGCAAGCGCTTTGCGCCTGCGCTACGCACCAATTTGTTGATGGTTTCCGCTTGCTCGTCTCGCACGGAGCACGCCCCGACCTACGTGTACTCGTGACAATATTGCAAGGCATCATCGAGCCTGCAGTCCCAGACTCGCTCGGTGTCGGAGGATGTACGAAAAGAATCTCGGCAACATATCATACAAGCGCCACGACTCCCAGGCACTATCCTCGGCGCACCTCGTACACTATCAGCCGGAGGAACACTGTTGCGCACGCTCAAGAGCTTCTGGAGGCTACCGTACCGTTCTCGAGCAACCTCGACGAATTCTTCTCGACAACAGCAACCTTCGATCACGTACTGAAGGTCCTCATCGTATGCGCGCGATACGAGTTCTGGTTCGTGCTCCTGCGCTTGTTTGTGGACCATGCGGCGCTTTACTTGGAGCCGACAAATTCGTGGAAACCCGCGGTGATCCGAGCCATCTCGTGCTGCTTTGTGCTTCATCGTGCGGCGTTGCACAACCAAGTGGATCTCGTTCGGTTCATCTTAGCGCTCGGAGTTCCTGCAGACCTGCAGCTGAGCGAGTTCCCGTCGGCAAAGTCACCTATCTGGTACGCTGCATCTCGCGGCTGCCTCGAGACGTTTGTCTTGCTTGCTGTCGCGATCGAAGAACAGCAGTCATTGAGCGCCGTCGCGAAGAGTCTCGCCTACAACCAGAAGAACAGTGGGCTTGCGATCCACTTTCGATCTATTGCCGAGTCACACAGCTTTGCGGCGCCGGGATCGATCTGCAAGTGGCACAATCTCAGTTCGTTCAGCTGCTACGACGTTCCCCGCGCACGAACGAAGGTGTTCCTGATCCGCAAGCTGACCGGTTATGCTCGAGATGAAATGAAGCAACCGGAACTCGGCCATACACTACTCCATATCGCGAGCGCGTGCGGCGATCTTCTCACTGTGCAGACTGTCGTCAACGGTGGAGCAAACGTTGGCGCTGAGAACGCTCGAAAGGAGTCACCGCTGCTCCTTGCTGCTGGGCGGAAAGACGCTCACGGCACTTCGATCGTCCAGTACCTTCTCTCAGTTCTGAGAGACAAGATCCAACCGAACGCAGCAGAGATGATCAATCACGCGCTGATCCGTTGCTACGCGCAGTCCGGGTCGTATAACTTGGCGATCGCAAAAGCCTTGCTGGCAGCCGGTGCCGACGTCGATTTCAGTACAGCACCTACGACTGGAGATGGAGAGGGTGCTTCAGTGTCAGCCATGATGTACGCGCTCGACACCGTCCAGTACACTGCCGTGAAGTTGTTGCTCGACCACGGCGCCAGTTTGACGATCTCTCTCGCCGAGGTGTTTGTGAAGCGCTTCTTGATGTCGCCGATGTTCGAGCGGAAGCTTCATTGGCGCCGATTCGCAGCATACTTGGCGTTCAAGCACCAGCGGCTGCTCGATGTGGAGAGTATCATGGCGGCGTTCTTGGAGCAGAAGCATTTCCTGCGAGCCATGAACGAAGACTTGCTGCATCAACTCGTGAAAGCTGCGGCAGCTTTAGCCGCAACCATCGCCCGGTGTCTTGGGATGGAGAAGCGGTTCTGGAGAATAGTTGCGATCGCTCTCAAGTCGTATCCGGGAGAACTCCGAGCTCGAAAAGCCGAGTGGGGAGACCGAACCGCGCTGCACTACGCCGTGTTTGGACTCGAGGTGGATATCGTCTCCAGGCTCCTGGACATCGGGAACTACGATGTCCTTGCACAAGACCAGGAGAAGCAAACGCCGCTTCATTTGGCTGCTGTGAACGGCGAAGCCCGGATCTGCGGTATGCTTCTGCGCAAGTTGGAGAGCGACAGACAACTACTCGGTATCGATACGGTGGACAATCGCGGGCGAACAGCGCTGCACTTCGCTGTGATCCACGGTAACGACACGATTGTGGAGCTGTTGGTGAGCGCCGGTGCGTCTGTCGAGCTTCGCTGCGCGAGCGGCTTGAACGCACTTCTCTATGCGTGCAAGTGCAACCGTTTAGCGATCTTGATGTTTCTCTACGCACATAAGAGCGCAGCTACTCCTCAGCTGCTTTTCACTACCGCTGGCGAGCACGCAATCATCGTGGCAGCTCGTCAAGGCGTGTTCCAGATCGTCCGATGGCTCGCCGGTGTCTACCAAGACGGTCTCTCGAGCGACACAGTCGAGAAATGCGATGTTAACGCGCTGAGATGCCATGGTCGGCGAACGCTGCTTCACTACGCATCGATCGCTGGGGACGACGACTTTGTGAGACAGTTCCTGGAGTCGCAAGAACGAGTTGACTCAGCAGACGCAGTCATAGACGAGAGGGATCTGGCAGGCTACACGTCGTTGATGTACGCGTTTGGCTTTGGGAGAGTCCGCGCCTTCCAGCTACTCATCGAAGCAGGATCGACAGCCGATGTCTTCGTCGACCACTCGAACGAGGCGAAGACTCACCCTTACGCCACAGGCTTCAACATCGCTACGCTCCTACAGTGGTTCGCGTTTCCGGGCTGGTACTCCTTTGCGAGCAAACAGTTTCCACGCCAAGAGCATTGCCGACTGACATCCCACGACTCCATTGACGAAGACTATCTGATGAATTCGAGCGTCCGAGGCTGGAGAGTGCGTGCTCAGAGACCGGCGGTGACAACCAGTCACCGCATAGCGTCGGCAATGAAGCGCAAAACGCGAGTCCGCGTGGTATCTCGCTTCGAGAAGGTGCGGACGTCGATGCGGCAGTGGCGCTTCCCGCAAATGTCTCTCTTCGACTACGCATGTGATGTCGGCGATGCGGCGATGGTGAGCTTCTTGACGAGTATGCAACCTCAAGTGCTGCTTCGTCGCTCCACGTACCAGTCACAGCGTCGGAATATGCTCCAGGCAGTGCGGTGGAACCGGCTTGATGTCGTGAAGAGTTTGATCGCTGTCTGCACCTCGGGCGCGGTGCCTCCTGCTGCGGAAGCTACAAAGCACACAGACGGACTGCACTTCATGGACTATCTCGAAATGGGAATCGACTGCGCTGGGTCGCGTGGTCATGAGGAGATCGCGATCTACTTGCTTGAGCAGTGGAGCTGCGCAAGAGACAGCGGGAGGAACGTTGCAGACGCGGGCGCCTTCGCGTTCCAATTTGCTCATGTACTTCAGATTGCGTGCATCCGGCGCATGACAAAGCTGATCGAGTACATGATCAATCGTGGAGGTGAACAGCTTGTCGCGTTTCACGCGAACGAAGGGCCAGCACTCGTGTACGCCGTCGCGTTCGGGCACACAGACGTCGCAGCGCTTCTGCTCTCTGCTGGAGCTCACTTCAGTTCGCTTGACACCTACGTCGCTCCGTCCGTGAAGAAATGGGCGGAGTTTGGATGCCTCAAGGATATCCAGGTGCAGGTGGTGGAGGATGCTCAAGGCGGCACGGAGCAGCCGGAGTTGGTCGAGTTTGTTGGTCCGCTGGAAGGATACGACGGTCCCACTCTTGCGCGCTTGAGTCAGGAAACGATCTGTGAGGCTTTCGCTAGTAGCACTGTGCTAGGCAGTCTGACAAGCTAGAGCCATCGTTGACTAACACAATCAGTAATGGAGCACAAGTCTGTTCGTCTAGCCACTGCATTAGCCGTCGAACCCCAGCCGCTTCTTTGCGCTCGACTCTTTCGTCATGACAGTCATCGAGCGGCTTCGGGCCGGAGCACTCGCGTTCTGGTTGCCAGCGACTGCTGCAGTGGAGAGGTGACTGTTGCTAGTGGTAGGAGTGAGAGTAGCTTTCGGCTGCCGACGCGTCGCTGATCTTGTGGCGTCGACCACACCCAGGTCGAGGTGCATGAGCCCCGTGTCCGTGCTCATCATATCGAGCAGCAACTTTTTCAGATCCTTCCCCAGAACGTTCAGATCGAACTCGCCCTCTTCGTTCTGAAGCCACTTCTCTACCTCTTTGCGCAGCGCCGCCAACAGACTCGGATATCGCTTCGCTGCCATTCTCCGAAACTTCTCCTCTTCGAGCAACCGCAGAGAGCTGCCAAAGAGGCGGTCCTTCTGGCTCGCGTTCGCTTCGAACTGCCCGATCTTCTTCTTGAACTCGCTGATCTCGTTGAACAGCTTCATGATCTTCTTGAGAGAGTCGAGCCGCTTCTGAGCACTCTCCAGAGTGCTCTGGACCACACTCACATCGTTGATCGACGACTTCAAGCGATCTAGCAAGAACCTGCCTTGGTCCGCCGAGTAGACTGCTCCGAACTCGTCAAACGCCGGGTCCAAATCCGAGAGGAACGACGTTCTCTTCGGGGCTGTATCCGAGCCAGACTGCAAGTCATCGCTGGTGCCGGTTGAACCCAAAATGTACCTCTCCAAGATCTTTCGCGTCGCATTGTTCTCATCGTCATCGCTTCCCAGGAAGAAGCTGATGCGCTGCGCGTCAGTCTCGATCCCGAATGCCATGAACTCGTCATTCAGCGATAGCAGCAGAGCGCGCAGAGAGGATTCGATTGGTCCACCGAGTTCTTCAAAGCGTCGCTTGCCGACGACGAGTTCGTGGACGTCGCAACCAAACGCACTCTTGTCACCAGAAGCCTGAAGTTGTCCAGTGATGAGTAGGTCAGTTCCATCGGAATCAATGCCGCTCAAGACCTCGCGCGCCATCACGGTGGCTTCGTCCAGCGTCGAGTAGAGGTACGAGATAGCGTTTGAGCGGCCATCGTAGATCTCGCCCACGATCCGCCGAACTGTCGACAAAAAGCTCAGCACGGCGTTGCTGACGTCAATGATGCCACCTTTCTGCTGAATCCGAAGCATGATGTTCTCCAGCTTGCAGTCGGGTAGATGCTCGCCATCACTCTTGCTTGACGACGACGATAGTCTGTGGAGCACTTGCAGAGTCTCGTCTGGAGTAAACTTCATCTGCTGGAGTACTGACCGGATGCCTTGAAACTCCTCTTCGATCTCGACCACTCGCTTTGCTTTCTCCTTCAACAATGCGCTCAACAACTCTTCATCATGCTTCATCGATGCGGCCGACAAACTCATGCTCTGCGCCGTCGTCAGCAGGGCCACGAGCGATGTCGCGTTGACGTGCTCAAAGCCATCCCAGGCTTCGAGCTCGGTTACTGTCTTCAGCACCTGCGGGAAGTCCACCTTGCACTCTTCCGGCGGCACATGACGAAGCTCTCGAAGATTCGTGAGCTCCATTCCTCCCACAAGGTCGCGGATCTTCAACAGCCCGCGCACACGAGCTTGGAATCGCTGGCACATCTCGTCTTCGAGACTCTTCTGGACTGTGAGAAGATACTTCTCCTGCGCGAGCAGCGTCTTCCCAGCGACCGAGTGCAGCAGCTTCAGATCGATCGGGTCTTCAGTCTGGACGATGTCCTCCAGTCGTTTCACGCCTTCGTAAGCCGCGTTGATGCGGGCTTGCAACTTCTCGCGCGCTTCCTCGAGACCCTCAAGCTCTTCGGAGCACTTCTTCATCAACAGCGCATTGATGTCGTTGAACTTGCCTACTTGATCCTCCACGTTCAGACCGAGTTCTCCCCATATCTCTTGGCATCGCTGCAAAAAGAGCGCAACCCGTCAGTCAAACATCACATCTGCACAGAAAATCCATCTCCTAGCAGACAACGTACATCCAGCAGCAGGAACGCTTCCTCCTTGGCTTTCGATGTTTGAAGCGCCGCCTGCAGCTCGGTGATGTGATTCTCGAAAGTCTGTGCTTCGCTGCTCTTCGCCGCAAGCTGCGCTTGCAGTTCTCGTTGACTTTCCTCCAGCATAGCCATCTTGCGGTCGGCAGATGCGCATTTTTCAGCCCAGAACGCCAGCTGCTTCTCGTTGGTGCGAGACTGCTGCTCGCTTGCGTCGCTCGAGAAACAGCTCACCATCTCGAGCATCGCGATCATCTCTTTTTCGTGTGTCTCGGAGAGTTTCTCGAGATCTGTTTCCACCTCAGTGCTCGCAGGTGCGGCCCCAAGACTTGAGCGAGACGACGAGTTTCTCGAGGCATCCGCTCGAGGTTCCTCGACTTCACAGTACGCCATCTGCAAGCGTTTGTGCGCGTAGAGTTCGACGAGAAGCCTTCTTACCACGCCCTTGGCCAGATCCAGACTCGACAGCGACTCGAGTATCGACTCTAGTCGACCTTTCTGTTGACTTCGCGACTTGATCGTGTCAGTCAAGAACCGGATATTGTCTTCGCACAGACTGAGCTTGTCCTCGTTTCTGGCGAGGAACTCTCCTTCAGTTCCGTCGTCGCCAGTTCTTGACAGCACCCATCCGTGTGTAATCTCGCGAAGAGTCCGCTCTCTTTGTCGTAGCTCTTTCGAGAGAGAAGCGCGAAGGTATTCGTCGTCCAGCACAGTCTGACGGTTGGGAACAATCACGTCGTTAGTCATGGATGGCTGATGCGTTATCACGCTTGCTTGACACTCATACCTGAAGTTCGGCTCGCAAGTTGAGGAAAACGTCGCCAGATCCAGATGTAGGGGCTGCGTTGTCGGCGAACAGCCAAGGCATGCGCGAGATCGACTCGCTCTCGTCGTTCAAGTATTCCGCAATCGCCTGCTCGTCGATGCTCAGACTCTTCGATATATCGACGAGATCCTGAATCTGGAACCTTGTCTGTGAAGCCACACAATGACATCAGTTCGGTTTGGTTCCCCATCTACGCAGGAAAAGCACCTTGGCATACCTTCAACTCGCTCGTGTGAATGAGAACATCCATGGGTGTGCTGTCCTCTGCACTGTTTGCGCCTCGAGCGTGATCTTCTCTCAGCTTGGCGATTTCGTCTTGAGCCGCTCGAACTTGCTTTTGAAAACTCGAAGTGAGCTCCTGGAGCTGAGCCAAATAGCTGTGCTTCACTTCTTTCAGCGCCAGGATCTCATTGTTCACAGACTTCAACTTCGCACGTCCCGATGCGATGTGTTTCTGCATCGTGGCGTCTGACGCACTGTTTGCCGCCGAAGATGACCACGACAACATCTTAGTGATGGCACCCTCGAGTGCTTTCGCGACGGCCACTCTCCGCTGGATCCTCGCGTCCTCCCTCGCTATCTTCGATTCGACCGACGAGCGCATCCACTCGGCATGATCGCTGATGCTCTGGGCCTCGAAGCTCTTCGAGATGATATCCAGCACTCGGCAGAGATGTTGAAGCGTGAAGGCTCCGCTGTCGTCGTTAGCCGATGATGCGCCACAATTCACCAGCATGCACTCGCCGTTCTGCTCAGAAGCAGATTGAAGCTGTTCGTCGAACTCACGCCATTCAGACGTATCCTGCTGTTCAGCGTTGCCAATCTCGACACCAGCCGCTTGTCCTAGCATGACACTCGAAAGCTGGGAGGACAATCTGCTCAGTAGAGCACGCTCATCTTCACTCGGATCACCAGCAAACGCGTTACCCGTCCCGGATGATAGCGCGAGCTGCTCCAGCCGTTTCAAGTAGCTCTGCACAGTCGGGTCTTTCAGCATCGCGTCCACCATAGGTTCGATCTGCAATGGATCGACGCCGCTGGCTTGTATGAAGCGCGCCTTCACGAGCTCTCGGAGCAGCAGTCCATTGAACGCCTTCAGACCCAGTAGCTCAGCGGATCGGCTGTCGATGTTCTTCACCGCCTTATTCTGGATATTCTTTGCCCGGTTCGCGTACTGCAGAGTGTTCAGTGTCTCGTTCGCGTTCGCTTCGGCTGGAGATACACAGGCACTACAAAGCGCATGGTCAGTCACTCAGCTTATCGGAGACGCTCCTCTGCAACATGGGAATTCATCAACTCACATGAACAGCGTCCTGCTGTTCCCACCAAGTGCGTCTTGTAGCAGCCTCGTCAGCTTGGACGATCGATACGGAACATGCACTTGAGCGCCGGAACGAGTTTTCTTGTCTCCAAGAGCATTGATGACGTTGCCGAGGGCGAGAAGTCCGACATTGATCTGGATGCCTTCTTTCATTCGGCTCCCTTCTGCAAGCGTCCTCTTGAGTCGCTCGCTTCCCGCGAGGTCAACGAAAGTTAGCTTGGACACGACGGTGGCGTCCGCAGCATCGCCTCCCGAGCTTGAGTCTCCGGTCAGCTCGCCGGAGTTCCCATCGAACGAAAGACGACGCCCACTGTTAGCTCGACTCTTCACGTGAAGAATTGAGGTGGCTGTGGGGTTCCTCGCCGATGAAAATACAGTCTTTCCGCCAAGTGACTCCCGCCTGTTGACCCGACGAACGATCTTGACTGTGTACACTGCATGGGAACGACTTGAGTGCTCGTTCATCTCAGTACTTCCTGTTGCGCGGCGAAGGGAACCGAGGCGCATCTGCTCCAGAGCATCCCTCCGATTGTGAACCTTCACCTGCAAACACAATCACAGCTTTCAGTCGGATTTTCCATGGCCAACTCAACTTGCGATGCCAGTCGGTTAGCAGACCGCGTACCTCCGTGAGTCCCTGGATCCACACACCAGACTTGCTTTCTCGCAGTTGCAGGTTCTGTGCTCCATCGTCTTGGGTCTGCCTGCCGCTGTCTTGCAGCAAGTCGTGGATGTCTTCACCGTAGATTTCCAGGAACGACACGGACACCTGATCTCCTCCAACAGACTCGGTCTCCTTCAAGCGCGCGAAGAGATGGTGAAGAAAGCGAGGGATCAGCCCTTCGCTGTCTTGCAGCGTGTCAACTTGTGCCGAGCTCTCCGTCCTGGTGGCAACGAGCAGCCGCGACGCAATCAACGATGAGGCAGTGACGCTGTTGCCCATCGTGAAGGTCTTGCCTGATCCCGTCTGGCCGTACGCGATGACCGTGACGTTGAATCCTTGCAGGAACGAGTCCATGAGCGGCTGCAGCGCTTCGGCGTACAGATCTGCGGTGTCATGCGACCCCATATCGATGCTTTAGTAACTACAGCAAAGAGTCAAGTAGTGAACAGAATGGCGAATAGAACGCACCGCCTTGTGACGCCGCGATGGGGAACACATGGTCGAAGCTGCACCACCAAGTCAAGCACAACGCTCCCTGTCAGTGTCCTGATGTCCACTCCTTACTTCCCCACACAGTTAGCATCGTTTTCCATCACAGTACGCACGTGAAGCGCTTGTCCGCAGCCGCGAGCACCACCGCGTTGCCCTCGCGCTCGACGCACACTCGCTCGTTGGCCGCGATCTCCTTCGGCAGCAGCGGGCGCACACGCACAGCCACGCGTACGCTGCTGTCTCTGCGCGCGTCGACCGGCGGCGCTGAAGTCGGCTTTGCGCGCGCAGTTGCGCTTTTGCTGCTGCCTGCGCTGCTGCTGCTCGCGGTGCTGATGGTCGACGTGACTTCGTCGTCCGCCGGCGCTTTCACGTCCCCAGCAGCAGGAAAAGCGGGTTTTTCAGCCGCCGATGGGCGGAAGTGAGGAGCTGGCGGTGCCAGCAGCGACGTGAACGACCCGGTTCGCTTCATGCGCGGCTGTCGTGGCAGCAGTAGAGTAAAGCAGGGTTGGCTTGCTTGGGGCGTTGCCTTTTCGAGTTGTGACAGTCACTCTAGCAAGGGTGCCAACATACTTGCGATTTGTATTGAAGAAGATGCAATGCACAGCAGAATCGTGAGGTTGGACACCACCAAAGCTCTCGGCTCTACTACCGCATCGGCAACGCATCCGACACCGCTCGCATGGCAATCTTGTGGCGCATTCTCCTATCGACAGTGCTCTGTCTAGCTGGCGCTCAGCTGGGATCTCAAGCGCAGCGCTGCGCTCTGGACTCTCATTCTCGGACAGTGGCAAACGACGCTTGAACGCTCGGTATCGCGGACTCAAGCTCGCTTTGAACTCGACTCCTTGCGAGACGCTCTCTCTCTCTCTCTCTCTCTCTTGTGCTGTTGAGTATCAAACCACCATGCACCAGGCGAGGTCCAGTGGCTCTCGCAAGTGGAGCCTGCTGGGCACACGGAACTCCAACCTGTCACAGCAGTGGGACGACTCGAGAGACGACGAGTGATCTCCCTCGCACACCGACACTCGAACACGGCGAGCTCTGCACAAGCATGCGCCTCGGCGCGCTTGCGTTCGCGCTGCTCGCTGGCTTCACGGTCGCCGCCGCTGCGCCAGCTAGCAACGCCAGCAACACCGCCGCTGTAGTGAACGACTCTGAGGTGGTCGAAACGCTGCGGCGCAGCGCTTTTCCGGCCAACTACGACGCCAGTGCCGTGCACATCGTCTTCAGCGTGGGCTGCACACAGGAGCATCGGCTGCTGTTCTCTGCAGCGCTGCTGCGTTCTGCGGCGCGCGTCGGGCAAAGAGGGCCGATCACGCAGATCGTCTCGGGCTGCACGGCGGAGCAGGAGGCAGCGATCCGAGACGAACCCAAGTTCTACTACGACACGCGCGTGCACTTCACGCCGGCGTTCCATCTGCACCCGCGGCCCGAGGTCGACGACTGGTACGCACCGTACAACAAGCCCTTCGGACTGCGCCATTTTCTCCAGCACGCTGATCCGCCGCTGCAGCACGAGGTTATCGCGCTCGTGGACTACGACTTCCTCTTCTTCAAGCCGCTCGAGGTCAACACTGGTCGCAACATGGCAAAGAACTACAAGGGTACCCGCGATCCGGTGACTGTGACGGACGAAGTGCGCGACGGCGTGGCACTCGCGCAAGACTGGCGAGACGTCATCCGCAGAGAAGGCTTCTTCGGGTCGACGGCAAACCGCACCGCAGTCTGCAACGAGACCGAACCGTGCAGCAAAGTCTCGGACGCACAGGGGTGGGAGTACTACTGGGGACTCGGTCCGCCGTATGTCATGACGCGCAACGACATGAACGCGTTCGTGGACGACTATTGCCACTTCACAGTCCAGGCGCGGAAGATCACGCACGATTGGCACGCCGAGATGTACGGCTACTCGATTGCGGCGGCGAACCACGGCATCAAGCACACGATCCTCACGCACCTCGGGGTGACGCACCCGTACTTGGGCGGCACGAACGAGTACTGGTCATTCCTCGACTTGTCCGAGAACAGCAAGGTGAACCCGTGCGAGGACCCGTTCGAGTTGACCGAGGTTGCGGAGCCGCCTGTGGGGATGCACTACCACCAGTACTATCGGCTCAAGGACTCGGGCACGTTCTTCTACAAGCGCGAGGTGCCGAAGGAGATCGTCGAGTGCAGCCAGATGCTGTTCGACGTGCCGAAGGCGACCGAGTTCTTGCTCGTCGAGTGGCTCCACTTCGACGACCCTGTCGCGCGGTCTCGCAAGCGCCACGAAGTCTGGGCTGAGTGTTCGGTCGTGAAGGCGCTCAACCAGGCGCTCATAGAGATCAAGGAGAGAGCGTGCGTTAGCGCAGGGGGCTACAACTCCTTCCGCGGCTTTGAGATCAAGAAGTGAGTGTGGATGTCTCTCTTGTCTTGCCCGAACAGTCTGCTCTTCGATATCGCAGGCTCTTAGACCGAGCATGGCGCTCAGACCAAGGCGCTGCATACCACAATGTACACACAGACACAGAGAGCGTCAGCATGGGAGAGCATGACAGTCTCAGGCGTGATGCGACCATCCAGTAGCTCCAGTGACACCGAGAGACGGGACGAGCAACAAGCGTCGGCACGTACGTTTTCTGCGAGTCCTCGACGGCGACCGGCTGGTGAAGCCGATGATCTCGCACGACGCCAGTCGCCACGCCGCCCAGCTGCCCCATGTGCTCCTCGTCCATGTCGACGTCGTCATCGTCGTCGTCCAAGTGGAGGTGCGCTGCGTCGCCGCGAACCATTCCGTCATTGTCGTCGTCGTCGTCGTCGTCACCACCACCAACACCAACGGAGTGGCCGAGCGCTCCCACTGCCGCTGCCGTCGTCGTCCCTATCCCCATCACCCCCATCGCCCCCAGCGGCAACGACGACGACGGCGGCGGCACCTGCTGCTGCTGCTCGTACGTGACGTAGCTGCGCTTGAGCGTGAGCCCGTTGCGGCGGATGAACTTGGTGACCCAGTTCTCGGACGCCTTGAAGCTGGCATCTGTACGCTGGAACATGTGCTGAGCGGTCGTGGCGATCCACTTGCGCGTGACGCGGTCCTTCTTGGCGCGCTCCTGGATCACGACCACGAGCAGCTTCTCCTCGGTGTGCTCTAGGTACGGCTTGCGGCCGCCGCCCGTGATGCGCTTCTTGTGGGACGCGTCGCCCAGGATCTTCTCGCGGTTCTTCCACCACTTGCGGAACGACGACGCCGTCACATCCCAGCCCAGCGCGGTGAAGTGCTTCTCGGCGCGCGACGGCACGCCCTTGCCCGGCCCCAGGATCCACTCGATCGCCTCCTTCTTCATGCTCAGCGGGATGCTCTTGCGCTTGAGCGGCGCACCGCTGGCAGCGGCGCCAGCAGCCAAAGCAGCGGCAGCAGTCGTGAGAGCGGGCGCAGCACCAACACCAGCAGCCGTCGACGACCCCAGCGGCAGAAAGTCCATGGCGCCACCTGCCGCCGCCGCCGCCGCCTCCGCCGCTGCGAGCTGCGCGTCCGCCAGCTCCACCTGCGCCACGAGCGCCGCCGCCTCGGTCAGCGCCTGCGCCTGCTGCGCCTGCGCGAGCAGCTGCTGCATGCCGCTGTCGCCCACGGCGAGCGCGATCACCTCTGCCGCCTCATGCTCGTGCTGCTGCTGCTGTTGCTGCTGCTGTAGCTGCTGCTGCCGCTCGGCCTCCGCAGACGCAGTCGTCGTCGTCGTCGCCAGCGCCGGAATTTTCGCTGCTGTCATTATGGCTCACGGCTGTGCTTGCTCGGTTGTTTTATTAGGCCGTCTTCTAATGGAGCCGGTCGTCAGTCAGTCGCTCGGGTATCAAAACCTGGTTTCGCACTAGCGGCATCAAAACCTGGCATACTGAAATGCTGTCACAGGGAAAGATGCGGACGCTTCTCTTGGTTTCTTTACCAAAGGGGCACCATGCAGTCAACGTTCTCGTATAAATAGGGAGGTAGCCGCGAAGCGTCGAGCAGGAAGCGCAGGAAGAAAAGATCGGAGGCAGCATAAGCAGAGCATAAGCAGAGCAGAGCACTCCTGTGTGAGCCCCCTGCACGTGCATCAGCACTTACACGGCAACACCCGGCAAGATGGACGACAACAAAGCTGTTGACGAAGGCGCGGATGCAGCACCGAGCAGGTGCGACAGATTTGAGGGTGGGAAAATGCCTGGTCCCTCCTGACGGTCGCGCTGCGGGTTGCTCGACAGCACGCCTCGCGCCAAAGCACCTCCAAAGTCCGCTCCCCCACCTGCGAGCGACGAAAAGGTATACATGTCTGCTGGTACTGGCGTACTCGTGCAGTTCAAAATGACATAGTTCCTTGGGCTTGTGGATACTTCACAGAATGGCGATGCTGGTGCGAAGAAAAAGAAAGCGCTGCCTCCACCATCCAATCCTCCGCCATCGGGCGGTTCGGCGTCAGCGGCCGCCGCGTTCCGGGCCAAGTCGTCCGCTTTGCCTCCGCCAAGCGGACCCCCTCCGACTGGAGCGGTGCCAAGTGCTTCAGTAGCCAAAGTTCGCGGTACAGCGCGACCACCATCGGCAGGTCCGCCTCCAGGGGGTGCTGCTATCGCGAAGCCTGCTGGAGCTCCACCAACAACGAAGCCTCCGCCAAAGGCTATGGGAGCACCGCCAACCTCAGCACCCCCAAGTTCCTCGCCCCCGCCGAAAGCTGAAGCCAAACTAGTGGAAGCAGTCATCGGGTCCTCTTCGGAGCATTCCGAAGACGACAAGAAGGTTACCGCGCCGTCATCTTCGTCGTCAACGCCGATGACGGCGAAAGAGAAGCCTGAGGCCAAGAGAGCTCCCTCGCTCTCCGCACATTCAGCAGGAGTCGGGGAGACGAAGACGCCTCGCCCAACAACAGGTGGAGGAGCGAAGGCGGCCGCACCAGTCGACATACTCGGAGACGCGTCGCCTATCTTATCGCCTCGCGCTGTGGCTGCACCTCCCATGTCAGAGTTGGGCGTGGCACCAACTGCAAAAGCTCCGAAGAACCCGCCACCATCGTCGCGACCGCAATCAGGAGCTCCTGTTGCGGCTGCACCACTCGATCCCGCTATTGCCAAACCCGCAGTTGCCAAGAAGAGCACGATAGAGGTGTTGAACGACACGACCGCATCGCTGTCGCAGCACAGTCGCAATATCGATGAGCACCTCACCAAGACTGCGGGTCTCCACGCTGCCGGACAAAGCGACAGCAGCAACAGTGCTGGAGTTTCTGGAGCCTTTGCAGCAGGAGGATCGAACAAACTCGGTCGCGCGGTGCCGTTCAGCGGTTCGTCGCGGCCGAACGTGCCGGATGAAGAGGTGATCACCGTCAAGAAGCAGGAACCTAAGAAACCTGACATCGAGAGGAGCGATAGCAGGAGCGAAAGCAAGCAGACGGCAGGCGGTAGCAGTGACGCGAAGTCGACAGCGAGATTCACGACACCGCAACACCATTTCGACGACGCGCTCGACGATGTGGAGGAGATCCCGTTCCTGGAAGAGGCAAAGCCCGAGGCGAAGCTCGTGGACAAGCTGGAAGCGAAGCGGACGGAAGCCCACGAAGACGATCCGGTGATCGAGATCGAGAGCAAGCACGCGGTGCCAAAGTCGGGCGCATCCCGAGCGAACTCCGTGACAGCACAACTGCAGGGCGAGGCGAAAGACGGCAACAACAACCACTACGACGACAAGGCGCATCGCAGTGGCGGTGGCGATGAACGTGATGACGAACGTGACGACGACCGACTCCTGTCAACGGCGAGAAGAGAGAGCCACGATCGCGAAGATATCTACGACGAGCTGCGCAAGCTCAAGCTGTCGTCGCCAGCACAGGAGGACAGTGGACAGGACTCGCCGCCGTCAAGTGGCTCGAACCACTATCATAACCAGCCTCGGAGAGATAGTGTGGACGAGGAAGCGAAGGACAGCGGACGAGATCGAGCGCGCGAGAAGCGCAAAGAGAAGCGCCGAGGCAGACTCGACGAGGAGCCCAAGAAGATCCAGCCGCAGGTACGCTGTGATGTGTTGTTCGCGTCGCTTGAGAGAGCGATCGCAAGATGTGGCAACAACACTCCTTGCTAGCCGCTGCCTGGCACGTCTGACACCTGTGCAGTTCTTCAACCCGAAGAGCGTGCCGTACGTGCCAGACCACCTGCTGGACTTCGCCAAGCGGCCGCTCGAGTGCGGACGCGGTCACATCGTGAAGTGCTTTATCGAGCGGAACGACAGCGGACCAAACAAGCTCTCACCGATCTACACGCTCCTGCTTGAGGTCAACAGCTCGAGCGGACGCCCCGTCATGTACGCGCGCAAGAAAGCGGCGAGTCGCATCACCTCGCACTACGTCATCTCCATGAACAAGTCGGTGATCTGCTCATCATTCGAGACGAGCTGTTCGCTTGCTGGCGTCTACCACTCGCGTCAGTTCTCTAACTGTTGTTTTTGTGCTGGATGTGCTGCTGTTCTTTGGTCACCGCCACCAGAGATGATCTCTTCCTGTCACGCACGATGCGTAGCCACCAGTACATCGGCAAGCTCCGTTCGTCCACAAGTATGCTCGAGTACTGCCTCTACGACCAAGGCGACAACCCAGAGGACCTCGACTCGGACTGCGAGGTCGACGATGAGCTGCGGAAGAGTATCCGCGCTGAGCTCGCTGTCATTCGGTATCACAGCACGAAGAAGGTGCGATGCGAGAGGCAAGTAGCTTTGTGTGAAGATTGTTGCTGACATATCGGTGTTATTGTCACCGCGTCCTGCGTCCTGCGTCCACCACAGTCATACGCACGCAAGATGGAGGTCGTGATTCCTTCAATCGTGGACAACGGCGCGGGATACCTCGACTGGCGACCAATCTCAAGAGACCAGATGATGGAGGAACACGTGCGCGCGATCACTGCAGCAGTGCGTTCGAGTGTCTCGATGTAACTTCTCCTTCCGCGCTACCTTGCTCGGATTCAATTCACTCGTTCTCTTTTCGTGCGCGCTGCTGCAGGGCGGCCAGAACGTGCTGGACACGTCCAACTTTATCTTCCTACACAAGCGCGAGACCAAGTACGACCCGCTGTCGTCGTGCATCGTGGACTTCCGCAGCCGTGCGACGTGCGTGTCGGTCAAGAACTTCCAGCTCGTGCACTCGGAGCCGACAAACGAGCAGATGCGCGACAAGTACCGCAAACTGCACCCGGAATACGTGTACGAGGACCAGGGCACGGTGTCGCTCCCGCAAGAACACGTGCTGCTGCAGCTCGGCAAGGTCGGCAAGGACTGCTTCAACATGGACTTCCAGTACCCGCTGTCGATGCTGCAGGCGTTCGCGATCAGCCTCAGCCGCTTCGACACGAAGCAGAGGTAGGTGATGGAAGTTGGCAGAATCGGCGGCCGAGTCGACGCGGGAGGGTGGAGGTGATGCCGGAAGATGCAGAGGTCAAGATGGAGGTCGGCCGGGCGGTCGGTCGGGCGGGTGGTGAGGTGCGGAAAGATCGAGGGATCGAGTCGATACTGGTGAGAGTACAGAGAGGGAACGGAGGTGCACGGGTGTACAAGAACAACAGCAACAAACAATATTGGGACATTGGGTAACTTGGTCTCTTGTTTCTTCCAGCTGAGAATTGCCCCTTTGGTAAAGAAACCAAGAGAAGCGTCCGCATCTTTCCCTGTGACAGCATTTCAGTATGCCAGGTTTTGATGCCGCTAGTGCGAAACCAGGTTTTGATACCCGAGCGACTGACTGAC
>JAASFH010000850.1:0-11720 GCA_023333695.1 Globisporangium yorkense
ACCTATCAGCGACGGAGTGAACAAGCAATCCATGTATCGATTATAATGGTGCTCTTGTGCGCACGAGGCATGGCGGTCGCTCGCTTGCTCGCGCTGCCTCATCATCGGTCCTTGCTCGTCCGCTCGCTCTGCATACATACACGTGTGTGCATGCGTGTGCTCATGTGCACAACACGTTCTCATTCCGCAAACGGACTCGAAGCGTCGCGTGAGAAGATCGTCGAGTATGGATAGTATGGAGGAGTTATCGCCGTCGCCGCCGCTACCGCCGGAGCTCTGGAACTTCGCGGTCGTCGCGGTCATCTGTGGCCTCGTCGGATGGCTCATGCGGCTCTCGCAGCTCTGCCTCACACTCGCCGACGTGCGCCTCGCGGTTCGGTCCGAGGCGGTGCGTTCGTTCATGTTGCACGTCTCGCGCTTCGGCTCGCAGGTCCTCACTTCGCCACCCACGTGACGACGTCTCCAGGTGCTGCAGCTCCGGGACTTGGGGCCAAGGTGCGACGCTCGACACAACCGCTCATGATAGAGGATACTCGTACTCTCCCACTGACCGTCTTCTCGTGCCACTAGTCTGAACGTGCTCGAGAGCGCCTCGCTGTGGCACTTCCAGCAGCTCCTGCGCACGAAGCTCAAGGCGGAGTCCGCCAAGATGGTCGCCGTGCGCCAGCCGTTCGAGATCCCGACGGCGTCGCTCACTGTGACGCGCACGTTCGCGCCGGGGACGGAGCCCAAGATGCACTTCTCCTTCATGGTTCGAACAAGCACCAAGTGCGTCGTGCAGGTGCTCTGGGACGTCCGAGCCGACGCGCTGCTACTGCTCGAGCACGCGCACGACGGCGGCACCTCGCCGCTCTTGAGCCCGCGCTCACCTGGTCGCAGTCGCGAACACATCCCAGTGCTGCAGCGGCTCTCAGCGCAGCGCAAGAGGTTCCGGCAGCGCGCAGCGGAGCTGCCGTCGATCCTGTCGCGCGTGCGCCGCCAAAACCGGCGCCATCGACTCGACGACGACAAGGACAGCGAGAAGGACGACGAGCGCTGCCGTGCTGCCTCGGACGCGAGCTGCTCGCTCGAGCACATGGTCGGCGAAGGGAACTTCCGCTCCGCGTCTCCGCCGCAGAGGTGCGCTTGCGTTGCGCTGTTGTTGGGTCTTGCGGCAGTGGGAGTTCGATCCCGCGCATCATTCACCGCCGGTGGCGTGCGCTGCAACTTCCCCGATCACCGGCAGGTTCGAGACGAGCGGCGAGCACGTGTTCGTCGCAGAGATGCCCGGCAGCAGCGTCGCTGGCGCTGCAGAGGAGATCCGGTCGCTGCTCGCGGAGGTGGCGGAGAGCGACATACCGTCTGTCGCCCCGGCGCCGTTGCCGTCGTCTCCTCCAGTGAGCGGCACGACGGAACCGCGCTACGGCGCACTGGTGCTAGTCGGCGCGCTCGCGTGCGTCGAGGACACGCCGTCGGGAGGTGGCAGCTGGGAGGCGGGCGACGTGCTGTGGCAGTGCGTGGCTGTCGACTTCTTGCCGACGCCCGCGAAGGCCGCCAAGTTCAGCGCCGTAGCTGTGCGGCAGCTCACCGCCACGGCCGCGCGCGTGCTGGAGCAGCAGGAGATCTTCGGCAGGCGCAGCGACGCCGAGTGCGTCATCTGCCTCGAAGGCGCGCTGGCGGCTGTGCTGCTGCCGTGCCGCCACCTCTGCGTCTGCCGCGCATGTCTGCGCGAGATCGACCGGTGTCCCATCTGCCGCACCAAGTTCTCCTCCTACGCGTGCTTCGCGGAGACTGGTGGCGACGGCACTGGTGCATCTGGTGGCGGAGGAGGTGAAGGAGCGCTGGAGGTCAAGGTGATCCATGCGTGATGTGGTCCACAAGCAACCCCCAAAATAACTCGTTTAATTACGAATGATATGTGGCACACAAACGGAACCCAAAATAATAGTCATGACTCAGGATCCGAACAATCTCTGGCGAGGAGGCAGGAGCATGGAGGAGGAGGACTACGACGCGCTGTCGTTCGCGCGCGCCAGCGAGATGTACATGGCGGCGGGCGTCGTGGGCGTGCTGTTGCAGCTGCTCGTGCTGCTTTCCTACGTCTTCGTGCCCACCATCAAGGCGCAGCACCCGGCGGCGGACGTGGTCGTGTGGCACGTGGCGTGCGGGCTGCTTACGTCGCTCGGCTTCGTGGTCGCGTACGTTGTCGAGGGCGTGGTGCGTTTCTGCGTTCGTTTCCTCTCTTCGCGTTAGTATCTTGGAGGTGGACTGCAGCTCACCAGTTGCAACTCGCTCTGCGCAGCACGACAACTGCGCGTTCATGGCGTCGTTCAACCAGGTGCGTGCGACGCAACACAACGGACGCGCACTTGACAACTAGATAGGTAGATAGAGAGAGGCTCACACTGTGTACGCTGCTAGTTCTTCATGTTCGCGAGCGCCGGTTGGTATCTGATGCTGTCGCTCGACCTCTTCGTGGCGCTCGTGAACCCCTGGATGGGCTACAACTGCAAGTCCTGGACATACCACACGATGTACGCGCGACTGCTAATACGTAGGCATCAGCTGAGCGCGCTTGGCATGGCTCACGTTCTCTTAATTTGCTGCGCACAGCGTTTGGAGCTTCAGCGGCGTGTCGGCCTTCGTGGTCTACCAGCGAGAGCTCTATGGCGTGTCGGCGATGAAGATGTGCTGGATCAAGCACACGCCCGCCGCTGCGACCGTGAACGAAGCGAACTGGGCGTTCCTCTTTGGCGAGATCGTCGCGATCTTCGCGCTCTCGCTCGGCGTGCTGCTCTTCGCGAGCTTCCGCTTCGTGCGGCGCCAGCTGGACGTCACGTACCGCGCCAAACGCCGGAATCTGCTGCAGTACTATCGCTACCTGCTCATCTACGGAGGCTACTGGGCGGCGTGCGGCGGGCTGTACTACGCCAGCTACCTGCAGCGCTTCCAGGGCGAGATGGCACACCGCATTGAGACCATCTTCGTGTTCGTGTTCGGCTCGTACCCGGTGCTGCTGCTCATTGTGTGGGTGCTCAACACGGAGCTGTACCAGAACCGGTCGAGTGAGAACGCTCTACCCAAGTCGGAGCGCGGCAACGTCAGCAGCAGCAACGGCGAGCCGCCGTCGAGCACCGAGCACTTCAGCGCGGTGCTGCGCAAAGATCTGATGCGGTACACCACCGCAGGCATCTGCTGCAGCATCAACGAGACGCCGCCGCTGTCTGCAAACACACTGGAGAGCCTCAAGTCTCCACTGCTGAGCCGCTCGCGCGCCAACTCGGTGGAGCGCACCGCGATGGCGTCGCTGTCTCTGCTGCAGATGGAGGAGAACGACTCAGCGGAGCTGTACAGCGAGAAGAAGCGGCTCGCGACCACGGTGTACAACAACGAGTACCGGTACTACGAGAAGCTCGGGTTCACGGACTACGCGCCAAAGATCTTCCAGAATATCCGCGAGGTGTGCGGCATCGACAACCAGATGTACGAGCAGTCGTTCGCAGACACGCTGCTGGAGCGCGCGTCCGAGGGCAAGTCGGGCATGCTCTTCTACTTCACGAGCGACCGCAAGTACCTCGTCAAGACGATGACGAAGTGGGAGCACTCGTTCCTGCTGAACGTGCTGCCGCTGTACCACCAGTACATCCTCAAGCAGCCCAACTCGCTGCTCTGCAGGTTCCTCGGGTGCCACTCGATGCAGCTGCCGGTGGGCTGGAACAAGATGTTCTTCGTGGTGATGGAGAACGTCTTTCCGGACGGACCCGTGGACGAGCGCTATGACCTCAAGGGCATCTTCCACCAGTCGAATCTGCGACAGCAGGAGGAGCAGCGCACCGCGACGCCGCGCTGGAATCGGCGGCAGCAGCAGCACTCGTTCGTGGACATCGCGAGCAGCAGCAGCAGCAGCAGCAACGGCGGGAGCAGCAGCGACGAAGACGAAGCGAAGTACCCTCTCACGTCGAGCGAGGCAGCGCTGAGCGCCGAGCTCCTGTACTTGAAAAACAAGGAGAGTCAGCCGCTGCTTCGGCACGGGAGCTCTCGCAGCTCGCTCCGCCACGACACAGACTTTGTGTCGCGGCGCGCGTCACTGCGTGTGAACTCGGCCACGCGCGCGAACTTGCTGGCGCAGGTGACGAGCGACTGCGGCTTCCTCCAGGAGCTCGGGATCATGGACTACAGCTGCCTGCTGGGCATCCGGCACTTCCGCGCGCCGCTGGACCCGTTCACGCTCGACACGCTGGCGCACAACGCGGTGGTGTCGGAGGACCACATGTCAGTATACTACTTGGGCTTCGTCGACATCCTGCAGCACTACAACTTCGGCTGGAAGGTGCAGAACTGCTTGCTCTCGGTCGTGCTCGACAAGCGCAGCATCACGGCGCTGCCGCCCGCCGAGTACGCGCTCCGGTTCCTCAACTTCATCCACGAGTACCTGCTGCGGGACCCGGACGCGTCAAAGAAGCGCTCATACGGCAGCATTGGGTGTTCGCCACCGCTGTCGCTCACGATCGACCGAGAGCTGGGAGGAGGAGGAGGAGGAGGCAGACGAGAGTGAGGGCGTGGTTGCGGTGCGCAATGTGCGCTCGTGTGGTGTCGTCGTCGGTGTCGGTGTCGGTGTCGGTGTCGTGGACGTAGTGGACGTGCTCGAGGTGCTCGCTTACTAATAATACGGGTGGCTTGCACGTGTCGTGCGCTAGATGATGGAAGAAGAGCTGCAGCACACGCTCGACGAGCTCTGCGACGACCTGCTCGCTCGGGAGACGCTTGCAGGAGGAGCCGTCGACGCCACGTCCACTCTCCAGGCGCTCGTGCAGCTGACGCTGCGGTTCTCGTTGGCGCAGAAAGCCCTCGGGCGATGCCTCGCCGCCTCGATGAGTGCTGATGGCGCAGAGACTTCGTCGGCGCCACCGCATCAGCACAAGGTGGAGCGTCAGCTTGTCCCAAAGCTCTCCGTGCTCGCGAAGCGCTATCTGTACACGAGAGAGACTGCGCGTACAACGATCGGTCTCTTGGCGGCGCTCGCGAGTGGCAACCCGCGCAACCAGCAGCGCATCGTGCGAAGTGTGACCGGCGTGGTGGTGTCGAGATCCGCTACCGATCGAGCAGCACAAGGTGAGACGAGGACGACGGTGTTCGACGCCGGCAAGATCAAGAAGAAGAAGACGGCGAAGAAGAACCAGAGTCCAGAGTTGATGCTGTACATCCTGACGGTCCCCGACACCGTGAAAGCCTCGTTCCGGTCCTGGAAGAAGCGATACAAGCGGCTCCAGAAGTGCAGACTGCCGAGCGGAGTGCCCCCAGAGCAAGGTGGTGTCCCGAGACCGTGCTACTGCGATGACTGTCTTGGTGCGGTCGATCAGTTCCTCCCAACCTGGCAGCTCCACTTCCAAGATCTCGATCGGTGGATGAAGGACCTCGATGAGGTCCGTCACACAGAGGATGAAGAAGCGTTGCACCAGCGTTCCTGCTCCGCATCCAACCAGCAGAGCAGCTTGGTGGCATCCGACGCATTCGCGAGCTTCCTACAGGACTACCGAGTGTGCACACACAACGTAGTTCCCGAGGGCGACGGTGGCTATCAAGAGAAGGCCACGAAGGAAAGAAGAGAGCTTGTCAACGTCTATTACTTCGTCAAGGAAGTCGAATCACTGTCACCAGCACCGACGGCGACTTCAGCGCCAGCCTTCGACCCGCTTCGGCATGTCTGCGCTATCGAGATCACCTCTGATGCTGTGACCACAGCCACCTCGCGAGCATCCGACGCACTGCACACCGAGCACACGCCTGAATCCGGTTCAAAGGCTGCGCCGGAGTCGGGCGGCGACAACTGCACTGCATACGAAGCAATTTCCTCCAGCGTGCTGTTGCTCGAAGATCACGTGGCTTTGCAGAGTTGCGACCATGCTACCACACACACGAACAAGTGCAACTCGCCTCGTGCAGATGACGTCGTCTCTGCGGATGGAGTCGCTGAGTGCAGCGCGAGGATCTCGAAGTTCCTTCGTCAAGTACAAGCAGCATCAGAAGCTGAACAAGTAACAAAGGGCTGCATCGAGAGAGCTCTTCTCCGTCCATCACCGCACGACAACCTCCAGCAGGAGGAACTCAGCGAAGATCGTGGTGACACCGTCGCCGGAGCGCAAGAGTTGGCTGAGCTCGACCACCTAGTTCTCCAGAGCGTGCTGGAGTACATGAACAGCAGCGATATGGTGTCGCTCACGGCGCTGCTAGATATCGTCTCCCGACATCCATGCGACGTCATTTTGCCACGAGTCTGTCAAGCGCCTTCTTCGATCTCTCTCGGCGACCAGAACGGGGAGCGCGCGCAGCAGTTCCACGTACAGATCTTGGCGCGCGTCGACACGGAGGAGCTGGAAGTCCGGTGCACTCGTTATGAGGATGGCGAATCGATCTTGGAGAGCGCCTCGGAGGTCTTCTCCGCCACACTTACACGGGAAGAAGTTCTTGAGGCGAGCGAGCGCACCTCGCTCCCCTTGGAGCTGCTCTGTATCGAGGAAGATCAGTTGCGGGTCGTCCTTGGTCGCTGTCGAGTGTGTGACTGCTTGACGGGCGCTTGTCGAGACGAAGATGGAGTGCTCTACCTTCTTTCGCAGCCCCAAGTTGCTCAGGACGAGGGATCTCTCGACGTCGTCCCCATGCATGAGACGATCGATCAACAAACATCCTCGGAGGAGCGATCACGAGGGCGAGATAAGCGCACTATGCGCGCTGTGCCTGGGCTCTCTGGCGACCTCGCAGCCGCTGTTGTCAAACTGGAGACGCTGGTGCGCGCGACCGCAGCTTCCGGTAAAGCAACGAAATCCGCGTTCACAACCAAGTTCAGCGAGTCGCTCCTGCTCTTGATCAAGAGTTGCAACACGCGGGTCACCGCACTCACGAACTGCGCCAGAAACGACTGCAGCAGCATCGTCCCCGATGCGCATCGCAAGGCAGGACTGGAGCGGTGTCGTCACTGTCGCGACCTGCTCATCCAGCTCGGGAAGAAGGCGAAGCTCGCGCTCGACACGTCGCCGCAGTCGAAGAGCGATGCGCTCACCGCAGACCAGCTAGAGCGAATCGCGAAGCTCGTGCGTAAAACTATAGCGCAGGTGCAAGCCCAGAGCGAACTCGTCCATCCGTGGGAGACGCCGGACGCGCGAGTGGCCAAGATGCGTCTCGACCGCCGCGTGTGGGCAAGCGGGTTCCCAGACCCCGAGTTCTACCGCGAGGGCGACGCGCGGGAGCTCGCAAACAAGCAGCAGCAGCGGGAGCTGACGCAGCGGCTCAGAGCAAAGAAGCAGCGCCAGAAGGCATGAGCTTCACGCGACGGTAGACACCAAGGGAGTGAATACGCGCCAGCATGTTCGTTCGGCTCCATATCCACTTCGGCATCAACTTTGGGAGCAGTTGAAGTGGAGACCAGAAGCTGATCCAGCCACGTAGCATCGGCAGATCGAGTCAAGAACAGGATGCCCGGCCACCTGCTGCTTTTGCCTCGCTGCAACTCTGTTGGGCTGCGTCAACTCGGCGGCCACAACGACCGCATCGCATGTCATATCGGGTCAACACACCAGATGACTGCCACGGCGTCAACGACCCCAAACGACGACGGAGTTGACGCCATGGCGACCATCTGGCATTCTGTTGACCAGCGCCACGTGCTCGACCCGCCCGATGACATGCGATGAGACCATCGACGCAAGAGGCTAGTACCACGCGAAACCTGTTGGTACGCTCGCCGCCAGCACTCATACCGAACACCAGAAGCGGCAAGATCTTCCGGCCATGTCCGTGGCAGCAGCGATCTCTACACTGCCGCTATCGATGCTGTCGCAATGATCGTATCGGTTGCTGCGTCTTCCTCGGTCTCATTCGCCGATTCGCCTCAGAGACGACAAGCAGCCAGCACGCCTTTCAGTTCGCCTTCTGAAGCACCAGCGTCCTCACCATCACTACCACCAACAACAACAACATCTTCACCATGTCGACCTCCACCACCAAGGACTACAAGCTCTTCACGCTGCTCACGCTCGGCGATGGACTCACTCTCAAGAACCGCATCGTGGTTGGATCCGTCACTCGCGCTCGCGCCGGACCCTCACGCGTCCCGAACGAGCTCCTCGAGCTGTACTACGAGCAGCACACCAGTGCCGGACTCGTCATATCAGAAGCCACGGCCGTGTTCGAGTAGGGCTATGGATGGTATGGAACGGCAGCGCTCTACAGGGACGAGCATGCTGCGGGTTGGCGCAAGGTCGTCGACCGCGTGCACGCGCGCGGAGGTAAGGTCTTGCTGCAGCTCTGGCACATGGGTCGGCAGTCTCATTCTTCGTTCAACCCCAAGGACGAGGTCGTGTCGGCGTCCGCGACTCGCCTCGAGCCCGGCCGCACGCGCAGCGCGAAGGGTGAGCACGTGTCGTTCGAGATTGCGCGCGCGCTCGAGACGAGCGAGATCCCGGGTGTCGTCGAGATGTACCGCGCGTGCGCCGAGCGCGCCAAGCTTGTGGGCTTTGACGACGTCGAGATCCACGGCGCGAACGGGTACCTCGTGGACCAGTTCCTGCAGTCGTGCACGAAGCTGCGCACGGACGCGTACGGCGGGTCGTTCGAGAGTCGCGCGCTCTTCCTGTTCGAAGTTGTGGACGCACTCAAGACGGTGTGGCCGCCAGACTGTATCGGCGTGCGCCTGGTGCCGAACGGCATGTTCGCAGGTATGGGCAGCGCCGACAACTTTGAGATGTTCACGTACGTGATGGAGCGGCTGAGCCAGCACGGACTCGCGTACCTCGCGATCCTCGACGGGCTCTTCCTGTCAAGAATCGGCGCCACGGGCACGAGCCGCCAAGTGACGGCGTTCGACGCCAAGAAGGCGTTCAAGAGAGTTGTGGTCGCGAACAACAGCTACACGCGCGACACGGCGGAGGGAGTGGTTCGCAGTGGGAGCGTCGATCTCGTGGGCTTCGTTTGCTTATACATGTCCAACCTGGACCTGGTCGAACGCTTCAAGAACGACTGGCCCCTCAACGCCGACATCGAGTACAAGCACTGGTGGGACACAAGCATGGGAGCCGAGGGCTGCACGAGCTTCCCGATATCCGATGAAGCGCAGCAGAGCAAGGAGTAGTAACTCCGGACGACAGCAGTAGCAGCAGCAGATGACGGAGGAGGCAGGCAGACAGCCAAGAGCAGCAGCTATGATCAAGTAGCTGGTCGTCCGTTTTCTCGAGCAAGTGTATGGAGCAGAGCGAACGTAGTTGAGAGGTTCAGCCGGTTGGCGTTGCCCCTTGTTTTCTGTTCTATCGGAGTCGATACACTCGGTCCCTGACTCCACTCTGATCAGGCTGCTTCAGCATGAGATCGTCAAGCTGATGAGATAGATACCAAAACGTGTTGTACTTCTGTGAGAAGCGCGCTCGCAGTAGTACGATGGTCGTCCGTGTGCCACAACGAGAATGGCAGTCGAGAACGCGATGAGGTTATGTCGTCACGAAGCGCGCGCGAGGCTGTACGACTGCGTGCACCAGCACAGACCCAGCAAGCACCCCACGACGTCGAACGGGAAGAACACCGACGGCGGATGCGGTGCGTCGTGCACACGACCACGCGACCGTGTTCGCCACCGCAAACACCAGAACTGTTCCAAGGGGTGCAAGTGGTGGTCGATCTGAGCAGGTACTCAGCACCATTCTTCAACGTGAGATCCTGAACGCGTGGGCGTCGCACGTCAAAAGCAGAGAGCAGTAGCGGCACAGAGTGACGACGAGAGCAAGAGAGACAGCATGAAGAAGAAGGAGAAGCGACCGATCATCGCTTAGTTATCGTACCATGCATGCACTCAACCGAGAGCTCCAGATTCGGCGCGCGCTCATCGCTTCTTGAAGCCGTACTTTTTGCGCTCATAGAAGAGGTCCGTCTTGGAGCTGCCGAGGTTGACGATCTTGGGGCACCCGTCGCGGTCCTTTTCGAGCTGTGTGCACTCGCGGCAGTAGTAGGCGTCCGAGATGCCCGGACCGCCGCAGATCACGCAGCGACCCTCGTACGAGCCGTAGTTGCACTCCTCGCAGATGTGCACGAGCGTGCACGGGCGCACGTACGAGTCGCAGATCACGCACTTGCCGTCGTCCTTCTCGCACAGGCGCCCGATGGCCACGCCCGGCTGCTTGCGGCACATCACGAGGTCTGGGTGGTGCTTGGCCATGCTGGTTGGAAGAGCTTTTGGGACGGGTTGTTGGATAGTGATGAAATCAAGGGTGCATATATCCTGTCTTTATTCTCTATGGGCGTTTTCGTATTGCGAGATATGACTTGATGTGTGTATGATTTGAAGCGCTGTAAAAAGAGTGGATGAAAGTATACTTTTTGCAAGTTGAATAACGCCCACAGAGGACAGCCTATCCACACAGCCAATTGGACACTTTGGATATCTTGTACGAGTATCAAATCGAATGCGATGGAACAGGAATGGCGCGCAAATTTGAATTCGAAAAAGAAGCGCAACACGACGTCGCCCCTCCCGGATCGCCACGTCGCCCAGCCTGTATCTCCCGCTTGAATAGGGTAATTACCTCGCCCTCCGAGGCGGGATGACATCCTCCCGCCTGACCTCGCTCGTTTTTGGTCCGTAAAAAGCTTCTCCGCCTCCACAGCTCAGCGTTTCAGTATGCCCATACTGAAGCCGGCATTCTTCGATTTGCTCGGCGCTTGAGTATAGGCATAGAAAAGCGAGGTGAAGAGCGTTTTGTAGGAGATTGAGTATGGAGCCACTGCCGGTGAAGAATGAAGGCCTCGGCGGCGGCGGTCTCGTCGGCGTCGGAGGAGGCGTCGGCGGTGTCGGCGGCGTTGGCGCGGGCGGCGTGGGCGGCGCCGTCTCGGCGTGGGGCCCGCTCGGCAAGGACGGCAAGAAGCGCAAGCGGCTGCAGAAGAAGGCGCCCGGTGCGCCGAAGCGCGGCAAGTCGCCCTACATCCTCTTCTCGATGGACAAGCGCGAGGAGATCAAGGCGACGATGGCCGACAACTCCAAGGTCACGGACGTGATGCGCGCGATCGCGGACGCGTGGGCCAAGATGACGGACGACGACAAGCAGCCGTGGAAGGCGGCCGCCGAGTCGGACAAGCAGCGCTACGAGGAAGAGATGGCGTCGTACGACGGTCCGCTGCGCGTGCCCAACAAGCGCGCGAAGAAGCACCCGGACGCGCCCAAACGCGCGTCGTCGGCGTTCCTGTTCTACAGCCAGGTGATGCGTCCGCGCATCAAGGCCGAGCACCAGGACATGAAGAACACGGAGATCTCCAAGCAGCTGGGCGAGGCGTGGAGCAAGGCCACGGACGAACAGAAGGCGCCGTTCGTCGAGAAGGAGAAGCTCGACCGCGCGCGCTACAAGCGCGAGATGGAGGAGTGGAACAGCCACAAGGTCGAGCGCGAGTTCGTCGAGTCGCAGCAGCAGTACAGTAATTATGGCGCGATGACGGGCTTCGACCAGATCGGCTACTCGAGCTCCTACTCGGCGACGGAGGTGTGAGCGCGACGATGACGGTGGTGACGACAGTGGCGAGAGGGACGACACGCACGAGCGCGCACATGCACCTGCACAAGACGCGCATGTATGTATGCAGAGCGAGCGGACGAGCAAGGACCGATGATGAGGCAGCGCGAGCAAGCGAGCGACCGCCATGCCTCGTGCGCACAAGAGCACCATTATAATCGATACATGGATTGCTTGTTCACTCCGTCGCTGATAGGT
>JAASFH010000851.1:0-11671 GCA_023333695.1 Globisporangium yorkense
ATGGCACTCTTGATGAGTCTCACTCACGTGAGATCAATCGCACCCAGCGTGTCACACCTGCTCCACGCGGACATCGTCGGCGTCGCCCACCACATCGTCGGTGTGCTCCACGATCGTCTGGATGCCACCATCGTCAGGCTGAGAGCCTCGTCGCGAAAAAGGCGGTGGGAGCAGTCGGCTTCGAGGTGCTGCAATGGCTCCTGCCGCGCGTGTCGAGACTGCTGAGAATGCTTTCTGCGTCAGAAGCGAGCTGCCCACTGCACTGAGGTGTGGTGAGATCATGCCGTGGGTCCGCGTGCTGCAACGCTGCCGACCTCGAGTGGTATGACTTTGCGACCAGCGGGTGTTTGAGAAAGCGATCGCAAGCAGCAGCGTCGAGGTCGTGAGGTTCCTCGTCGGCAGCGATCCCGCTCCGACCCGATGCACAGACCACAAGTTCTACGTTAGGGACACCCTGGCGATGATCAAGTGGGTGCACGATCGGCCACCTCGACGTCATGAGATGGCTGCGCAAGCGAAGGCGACTCAAGTGCTGCGGTGGATCTCGCGAAATGCTAGGGATGCTGCATTGGCTGGTAGCATGATGGACGGAGGTGGCGTTCGTCTCGAGAGTTGAGTGAGGCTGCTGTTCCTGCGCACGAAGTGCTTGGCATAACGCACCGTGCACACCACCGTCCATAGTTGTATAGCATGGAGATCGTCGTCGCGAACTGCTTTGGTGCGCGCCACGCCCACCATGCTGCTGCTCTCGTTGCGCATGGCTCCGTGGATTCGATTTTATAACTGGATATTCAAGTCTAGATTCCACCACCTCACTTCCCCCTTCTCGATGGCAACACCAGCAGCAGCACAAGCAGCGGCACCAGCAGCGGAGTCGGCGGCGGCCGCCACCGCGTACGTGGCCATGCTGCCGTTCGCGTACACGACGAACGACGTGGCGCAGCTCTTCGCGCCGTTCGGGCGCCTGGCGCGCGTCACCGTCCTGCGCGACCGCGAGACGCGCGCGTCTCGGGGCGTCGCATTCGTGCAGTTCGCGCGCGCCGTGGACTGCGTCGCCGCCGTCGCCGCCATGCACAACCGGGAGCTCGAGGGGCTGACGCTCGCGTGCTCGCTGAGCCGGGACAACGGTCGCGCGCGCGAGTTCGCCAAGCGCCGGCGCACGCCCCCCGCCGGTGCGCGCTGCTTCGAGTGCGGGGAGCCGGACCACGTGAGCTACGCCTGCCCGCGCAACGTGCTCGGCGCGCGCGAGAAGCCGGCGCCGCGCAAGCTCAAGAAGCGCCGGCGCTTCGACCCGGCGGAGCGCGCGCACTTCTTCAACGACCAAGGCGCGGTGAACCTGCTGTGCGTAGTGCATGATACATCGAGGTGGTGCTGGTACGATCGATCACTGGCTCACGATGAGTGGTGGTGACGCATGCAGTGCTCCTGCAGCGGAGTCGGAGATGGATGTGTCGCTATCACTGCTCGCACACCCGCCACCGCAGTTGGCGGACGACGCGGACGCGAGCGCCGCGAAGCTCAAGGGCCGGCGCGTGCGCAAGGCGGCGTCGTACTTTAGCGACGAAGACGCGAGCGACGGCGACGACTGACGCATGGCTAAGCAGGTGTGCGAACGTGTGCATGCATGCAATAAATTATCTGTCGCTCGCTCGCTCTCTATGTGCTCGCGGCCGAAGCTGCTCTGTTGCTGTGGAGGAAGCTCTCGATCTACTTGCGCTGGCGCTTCTGCGGGCGCTGGCCCGCCGCCTTGCCGCGCATGAGACCCGTGTACTTGATCATGCGCTCCGTCATCTCCTCGGCCGACACCTCCTCGCGCAGCTCCGTCTCCTCGCTCGCGGCGAAACGCTGGCGGCGCGCCGCTTCCCGGTACTCGTCCTGCAGCAATAGCGTCATCACATGGTGAGTAAACAGAGCGATCGTGCTCGTGGACCCTCGTCAGCGTGACGCACCTCCACGCCCTTGTTGAAGCCACCGAACGACCGGCGCCCGAAGATCCGCGGCAGCGACGGGTCTGGCACGTCCGCGACGCACACGACGGCGTCGTCGGCGGCCAGCGCGTCGTCCTCGGGGCGCTCGACGGTCCACGCGTCCTGCTGCTGCTTGCGCTCCAGCGCCGCGCTCTGCTTGCGCGCGTCCGCCTGCTGCTTGCGCTGCATGAACTGCAGGATCCCTGGCGTGAGTCATACGCCCCACTCTCTCTCGTACTAAGCAGCAGCAGCAGCATACACACACCTTCATGGCGAGCGTCTTCTGCGACAGCGCCGCTTTGGACGTCGGCCGCGGCTCGTTGGGCGACGTCTTCGCCGCCGGCGCAGCGGCAGTCGCAGGCTGCTTGTCTCCGGGCTTCCACATCTCCGCTGGGTCACGTCGTCACGTACGCGGTACGAGCGGCGGAGCTCTCGGAGGAGGATGCGAGAGTCGTAGTGACTGGAGCTGAGCGATTTGCGGGATTCGAGGAAATGGTTCCTGAAATTCCAGCTTCCAGATACTGACTTTCATAATGCCCTATCACATATTCTTCAATGTATCTTTCCCTGGTTTGTACTGACATCTCGAATAACGACGCCGACTGTCACAACGTCCTCACAAGAGAAAAGGGGGAGAAGCAGCCCAACAGTCCGCAACAAGCGCTCTTGCGAGGTCGTCACGAGCGTACAGGCAAGCAAGCAAGCATGGAGATCGAGGTGGAGGCCGCGGCGGCGGCGTCGTCGCTCCGGCTCTCAGAGATCGAGAGCGCGCACCTGTGCCCGAGCGCGCGCGCCAAGATGGAGGAGCTCTTCAGCCAGTGGCTCAACGCCGACGGCACGCGCGACATGATCCACGCCGTGGTGGCGGACGTGCGCGCCGGCAAGGCGCTCGACGCCGTGCTGGCGCAGTACGCGGCGCTCGCCGCGATCAACAGCAGCGGGAGCGGGAGTCCGCACGTGCCGGCGCCGCCGCCGCCGCCGCCGTCGTCGGACGGCAGCTCGCCGGCGCGCAGCCCCAAGCGGCCGCCCAACTACCAGCAGCATTTCGGCAGCAGCAGCAGCCCCAACAGCCGCAAGAAGCACTTGGTCGTCAGCCTCTTCGGCGACGAGCTGCACGGAACTGAGCAGCAGCCCCAGCAGACGCCGACCCAGCAGCAGCAGAGCGAGAAGCCCGACGTCGTAATGAAGGAGGGCGGCGAGAGCGACGCGCAGCTCATGGACACGGACAGCAACAACAACGGTGACGAAGGAGTTGCGACTACTGAAGACAGCGCCACGGAAGCGCTCGGACACCTGCGCAAGCAGATCCCCAAGCTGTACACACCCGGCGAGGGCCGCCGCGGCCGCCTGCGCGGACTCTCGACCGACTCGATCTCGCGCAAGATTGTACGTGGAGCTTGGAAGGGGACGGTGGTGATGAGAGACGTGAACGCTGATGGACTAAGTGATGCGATGGCTCGCAGATGGACATTGACGCGCGCTTCCGGGACTTCCCGGACGGCATGCGGGTCGAAGACTTTGTCGCGATCACCAAGGACCTCTGCGGCTTCCCGTCGTTCTTCAACGCACCGTTCTTCCGACGCATCCTCGCGTCGCTCGGCGTCAAGACGCCGCTGGTGCCGAAGGAGCAGCTGACCGACGACGACGCGCCGCGCATCACAAAGGAGATCTTCCAGGACTACTGGACCAAGGAGCTGGCGCCGTACGACAGCATGGAGCGCTTCTTTAGAGTAGTACGTGGCTCATCTAGTGCGCTGCGCGTGTGGGAGGGACGAGACGACTGACGCAGTGGATGCAGGTGAAGCAGCCCCAGCACGACTTCATCGAGCGCGACGACTTTGCGCCGTTTCTGCATGGTGCGTGCTTGCTTGCAGGTGATTCAGTTGGTACGCTTCAGACTCGCTCACGATACGTCGTTGGTGCTGTAGAACTGCTCAAGTATCACCCCGGTTTAGAGTTCCTGGGAAACACGCCCGAGTTCCAAGAGAAATATGGTGCGTGGCCACGAGGGAGTGCTCTCGCAAGGTGCTGTGCGCGTCGCTCACTGGTGTGCGTGTCGCTGGCAGCCTTGACCGTCGTCGTACGGATCTTTTACAGTGTAGATAGAGACAGCAGCGGGAAGATCACGCTGCGAAAACTGCGCCGCAGCAACCTGCTCGACGCGTTCAACTGCGTGGACGAGGAGGAGGACATCAACAAGGTGATTGGCTATTGGGTCGCTCCATTGACGAAGCGGATGGTGGACTCACGCTGCGCGCATGCTGGCTGCGCAGGTGAACTCGTACTTCTCGTACGAGCACTTCTACGTGCTGTACTGCAAGTTCTGGGAGCTCGACACGGACCACGACTTCCTGCTGAGCCAAGACGACCTCGTGCGATACGGCGGCCACTCGCTCACGCGAGTGATCGTGGATCGCATCTTCGAGCACGGCCGGCGTCCGTTTGCGCGCGTGCAGAACCTTTCCCCTGACGAGAAGAAGAAGATGAGCTACGAGGACTTCATCTGTGCGTTGCGCGTTGCGCGTTGCGCGTTGCGTGGTTCGCGACTGCCGAGATGCTGTCTGGGATGTCCTGAGTGCTGACATCGTTGGTTTGGTGGTTCGTTGCGTGCAGACTTCATGCTGTCGGAGGAAGACAAGAGCAACCATGTGAGCGTGCGGTACTGGTTCGAGCTCATCGACACGAATGAGGACGGCGTGATCCGCGCCGATGAGATGCGCACGTTCTACCGCCACCAGATCCACCGCATGGAGTGTCTCGGCCACGAGGTCGTGCCGTTCGAGGACGTGCTGTGCCAGATGTCGGACCTGCTGCATCCGGGCAAGGAGGGCGAGTTCTACCACCGCGACTTTGTGCGGCCAGACAAGATTCGCGTCTCGGGCGTGTTCTTCAACGTGCTTTTCAACCTGAGCAAGTTCATCGAGTTCGAGCAGCGCGACCCGTTCCTGTTGCGCCAGCAGCTCGCGGAGCCGGAGCTCACGTACGTGTGCTGCGCTGTTGTGTGCCGATCGTCCGATGGATGTGATCGCGATGGTTATGACTGACGCGTTTGGTACCATTGCAGCGACTGGGACCGCTATGCTCGGGCGGAGTACGCGCGCCTGGCGATGGAGGAAGAGGGACGCGAGGAGGACACGGCGATGGATATCGACACGATGGACGGCTGGTACGTCTCGGACGAGCAGGAAGAAGACGTGGAGGCGAACAACGCGGTTGGCGGCCGAACAGTCGAGGCGCCGTTCTAGCCTTCCGGCGAGAGAGTGAGAGACAGCTCGAGGAGAAGACGATCCGCACAGGACGAGAGAGAGAGAAAGAGAGAGAGAGAGAGAGAGAGGAGAGCAGAGCTGTCTTGGAAGGCAGGTGCCAGCCATTCACCCCAGTGTCCCATCGCATCCGACGTCACCACCACCACCATCACACAGCGATACAAAGCAAATGCCACAGACCCCAAACATGCGTTGTGTTGCGTTCGTCTCTCTCTCTCTCTCTCTCTCTCTCTCTTTTGCTTCTTCTTCTGCTTCTTCCCGGTCGCTAGTGCTGCTGGGAGCCCTGCGCCGCCTGCTTGAGCTGCTGCAGACGCTCGTTGCAGAGCCGCAGCTGCTTGACCTGCACCTGGCACTTGGTCCAGTCGCGGTCGAACTCCCCGAGACAGTCCTCGAGCTTGTAGTAGTCCTTCGCGCAGCCCATGCGCTCGATCATGTCATCGATGTCGAGGTCCGCGCCGAAGTCGCTCTTGCTGCCGGCGTGGAGCCCGGGAACGACCTGCGGCGGCGTCGGCATCTTGCTGCTGCTGCTCATGGTCTCGATGCTTGTCAATTCCACAATGGCCATTTCACAGTGTTCGAGTAAGGAACATGCAAATTCCAAGTCAACTCCTGTCGCAGATTCGAACGAATGCAAGCACTTTGTCGTCATCACCTTGATTCCTCCTCCTGCTTGGTACGCGAGAGCTGCTGTTCATTCCAACTGCCCTGCGCGCTGGTGCATTCGAGGACGCATGAGTCTCACACTGGATGGCTGGCTACCGCAAGCCGAAGCCTTCGCTCTGCGTGATCGCGAGCAGCAGGCGCTCTTTCAGCTTCTCGCGGGACGAGTACTCCGGAAGCAGCAGGTGGTTGAAGCTGGACAAACACGCAAGAGACATCGTCGCGTGACCTCATGAGTGACCGGCGGCGCTGTGTCCTGCATCAAGACAACCGCAACGAGATACATCGCTACGCACCACGTGTGCGCACTGGGGAGGCGCTCCGAGTCCGAGCCGTTGCGAGAGATCACGAACACCATGTTGGACAGCCCGCGGATCGGTACGCGGTCGCTCCCGGTCGAGAACATCAGCAGCTTCTTCTTCTCTTCGAGCGAGAACTCGTGCACGACGCTCCAAAAGTTCCTGCTCAACAGAACGCGGGATGATGAGAGCGACACCTCACATCGTAGCGTCCCTGTCTTCATGCACTCCTACACGCACCGGATGCACTCGCTATCTTCTGTGTAGCCGTCGTCATAGTGTGTCACATCCTCGAGAGCCTCAAAGTCCAGCTCCGGGCTGCCGCAGATTATCAGGTGCAGCTCTTCCCACCGCAGCATCTGCAGCACCTCGCCGTTGCACACCAGGTGAAACCCGCGGTGGAAGGCGTCGTACTGCCGTTCCACCGACTTGTTCAGCAAGTAGTCGACGTACAGCGCCACGTATTCCTCGCGGTTGTCATTCGTCACGGCGATCGAGCTGCCGCCAGGCTTCAGCTCGACGGTCTTGACTGCGCCAAACACCTCGTACGAATACTCAAAGTTGCGCTGGAATACCTCTTCGACGTTGCCTGCGAACTCAAGCAGCTGGCGCAAGCCCTTGCCCAGCGCCGGCATGGCGATCTCGACGTCTTCCAGCCCCATCGTGCACTCCATGAGCTTCTTGTACACGATGTGCGGGAAGTGTACGTCCAGGATCACCGCGTTGTAGATCGCGATGCCCAGCAAGATCCCGATCAGCTCGAACTCCATCGTTGACTCGAGCGAGTCACTGTTGAACCACAGCTGGCGAGTCTCTTCGTCGTACGTGAACATCCCAAACGCGGGGTCGAGGAGCTGCCGGATGAGGATCTGGAAGTACTCCTTCTGCACACCGCCTTCGTCCACGCCTTCCTCGCCGATGAACTTGACCTTCAGCGGCTTCTTCAAGGTGTCCGCTGACAGCCGCACCAACTGCTGCAGCGAGTCTTCGATCACGTTCTCGCGGCGAACTCGCAGGATCAGGTACTGGGACGCCACGCCCATCATCGGGCCGGCGAGCGCAGCTTCCTGGGCTCGAGAACGTTGCTCCAGGTCCGAGTCGACCTGCAGGATCCGGCTCTTGGACCCAGCGTCCAAGACGAACGGGTAGTCGCAGAACGACAGCTCCGAGAGCATGCGCGGCTGGAGCACGAACGGCCCGCGGCTCGCCGCCGAGATCGCGTGGCGCTTCTTCATGAAGATGACCGAGCGCGCGTAGTCTTCGATGATGTCGACTTCCGAGTTGACCGCGTCGTTGTAAAACTCCTCGTACGTCGCGAACGGCACGCTACGCCGGTCGTTGATCGCGTGGAGCTCCTTCAGCACGCTGCAGGACGCGTACACGAGGTCGAGCTTGCGCGAGCCGTACAGACACACGGTGATGGCCTGCTGTAGGATCTGAAGCAGCCGGTAGAGCTCGTCGTTGTCGAAGTGCGCATCCCAGTGCTCGCGCACGAGCGCCTTCGCAGCAAGTGACGAGTGGTAGAAGAGCTTGCTGAGGCCGCCGACCACGTTCAGGTAGTCCGGGTCGAACACCGACGGGTGCTCGAACAGGATCAGGAAGAATCGCAGCGCCGCGGGCGTCGTCCACGTCGAGCACACGTTCCACGGCTGTGACACGAGCGTCTCGAGCGCGTTGCGCATCGTGTTCTGCAGTGCGACGTGGTCCGCCGCCTCGCTCATCGCGGCGCCCAGTAGCTCGTATACGGCGCTCAGCAGCGCGTGGTCCACGTGCCACCACTTGTCTGTCGCGATCGCCCCCATCGTCGACGCGTCGGTGACGAACGCTGCGTTCAGCGCGCCGAGGTCCGAGAAGATCTGGTACACGAGCCGCTTCACGTCCTTGTACTCGTCTGTCGCGGCAGCTGCGTGGAGAGCGTTCTGGAGCTGCACGCCCATCGGCGGCAGGTCGCTCTTCCGCTCCACCACCGCCACGTGCGCCTGCTCCTGCACCTGCTGGGGGTTTTCATCGCCTTCGTCTGCAGCGATCTCCTCCGCTTGCATCTCGTCGTCTGCGTGGTGGTGGCGGTGCAGCGACAGCGCCACGGCGCGCTCGAGCGCCGCCTCGTCGTCCGTGTCTTCCATGTCCACGTCTGGCGCGTGCTGCTGCTCATGCGGAGTCGCCACGTCCACTGGCGCAGGCGGCGGCGTCGTCGCTGAAGCTGGAACTGGAGCTGGTGCTGTCGGGTCACTGCCCTCCTCCTGCTCCTCCTCCGCGTGTGTATCCTCGTGGTCAGCAGCAGCAGCAGCAGCAGGAGCAACGGCTGGCACCAGGTGCTGCAGGTCGCGCAGCGCTTGCGCCGCCGCGTCATTCGGCGCGACACCGCTGGCCGCCAGCTCCACGTAGCGCGCGTGGAAGAGCGCTTTGAAGCGCTCGGGGCTCACGGGGGCGTCGTCCATGCTGGCGAGCGCGACAGAGGAAGAGCGCTGCTGCTGCGGCCTTCTCGAAGGATTCGAGGATGAAGCTGCAATCAGATGACAACCTGTATAAGAGCATGGTGGAGAACTCGCCAACAGCGTTTATGTGAGATTCAAGATCAGATTGTTTGACTTGTGTTTTGTATCAATTGAATCGCATCTTGAATTTCTATTCCAGCTTTCCATACTAAACAGTCGCGGCATGGGAAGCCGCTTGTGAAGGACGCCTTCACACTCGACGTCAGTCCGATATCTGCCCAGGCAGCACGCTCCCTCTCTATCTTTGCTAGCGTCACACCGCCTGCCCGCCCGCCCACCAGCATGGACGCCATGGAGGCCAAGATGCTCGAGTGGCGCAAGAAGGTGCCGAGCAAGCGGCAGCTCTCGGCGTCGCTCGGGAAGCTCGTGCAGCAGAAGTCCGTCGCCGTGCTCTACACGCCGAGCGAGCAGGAGCGCATCCGCAGCGTCGCGGAGCTCGTGGCGCGCGCCACCTCCGACTACGAGCGCGGCGAGCATTGGGACCGCATCATGGCGGTCGTCGACGCGCTCTCCAACACCAGCAACCGCGCCGTGTGCGTCATTCTCTGTCGTCACGACCACCACCTTTGCCGTGTAGTAACTGTGTATATGTGTGTGTGTGGGTCGTGCAGGCTGAAGGAGTCGGTGCGCTACCTGCGGCTGCGGCTCGCGGACCCGTCGTCGCGTGTCGTGATCCTCGCGCTGACGCTCACCGAGGCGGTCGTGAAGAACTGCGGCCACCTCGTGCACCTCGAGATCGCAACCGAGGGCTTCATGCACGAGCTCGAGGCGCTGCACAAGGTCCTCCAGTCTGCTTGGAGCAGCTCACTATGCACACACAAATCCTACAACTAACGCTTGCCCCCATTGTACCGACAGACCCACTCGAACAAGCGCGGCCGCGACAGCCTCGAGATCGCGGCGCGCGTCCTCGAGCTCGTGCAGGCGTGGGGCGAGGCGTTCCTCCCGTACCGCGTACGTGGCCGTGTGATACTTCCTTGGTCCCATAGGCACATGAGACTTATGCTGCTGCTCCACCATAGCACGACTACCCGCTCTTCATCGACACGTACCACAACATGCGCAAGAAGGGCGTCCGGTTCCCGGAGCAGTACGACGAGACCAAGGTGCCCGTGCTCACGCCGCGGTCGGAGCCGGCGCCGGCGTGCCGCGTGGACACGTCGTCCGTGTCGAGCACGAGCAGCGCGCTCGCGGGGCTCTCGTCCTCGGAGCTCTACCACGTCGCAACGAATATCATCGACATGTTCGAGGACATGCTGCACGAGGCGCAGAAGGAGCAGTCGTCGCTCAGCAGCCAGGGTGTGATTCTCGAGCTCGCGCAGCAGGCGAGGGAGCTGGTGCAGCGGATGGAGGGCGTCATTCAGTCCGCGGTGGCTAACGGCAGCGAGGTGAGAGTGTGGGAACTGCAGCATGTGATGCAGTTGTTAAGCTGCTGGTGCTGACGCTTGCTGGCGATACGTCACAGAACTTGGAGAGCTACTTGACGGTGAACGACAACCTCCACACGGCGCTGAAGAAGTACGACCAACTGGCGGCGAAGCTGGCGGCGACCAACCAGCACGACGACGAGAGCAAGGAGCGGAGAAGCGCCACACACCGCGGCAGTCTGACCGGAGGGAGCAACCAGAACGAGAACGACGACGACGACGACGACGACGATCCGTTCGCAGAATTCGTCCGAGCACGTGCCGGCAGCACGCAGACTGCGAGCAAGAGCCATGCGTCTGGAGAAGCACAGTTGGCGGCGCCGCAGAGTCGATCCAACCAAGTTGACGCCGAGGATGACGACGATCCGTTTGTCAGCTTTGTGCAGCAGCGTGCGGCCAAGATCTTTGGCAGCGGTGACCCAGTGGCGGCGGAGGAAGAGACGAAGCCTGCTGCTCCGGAGAAGAATCTGATCGACCTGTGGGGTAATGATACGTGTTCAAGATTCGACTGCAGCTCGGTGGTGGGCGATCGTAGCTGATGGTTATGCTGTGCTGTTAGACGAACCGGCGTCGAACCAGACTCCAGCGCCTCCGTCAGCGCAGCTGAAGGACTTGTGGCTGGACGACGACTTGCTCGTCCCGCCTCCATCCTCCACCGCGGCGTCGCACCAACCATCGCCAGCAGCAACTGGTGCTCCAGTCTCGTCGCAGCCGCCACTGATCGACGACTTGTGGGGAGGTACGTTGTGATAGCGGATGTGATGCTATGCTGACATCTCCAACACGTGTTCTCACGTTGCTCGTGGATGTGCCGAGCAGATGCGTTCGTCATCCCGACACCGACGGCTGCCTCTCTTGCGACTGCGAATCCTGATCCGTTCGACCTCTTCAACACCACGACCACCTCGAGCACAGTACGTCGTTGAGGCCACTCCGATGTCGTCACGGACCATCTCTCATAACATGCTTCTTGTGTTCCTTTAGCCTTCAATCCTGCAGCCAACGGCGCTGATGCAGCCGATGTCCATGCAGCAGGTGCCTGCGCGGCCGGCGAGCTCATCTCCCACGAATCCGTTCGACTTGCTGTCTTCCTCCACATCATTGCCCACGCCGCCAGTCCAGCAGCAGCAGCAGTCCAAGTCGTTCAACCCGTTCGATTTCTAGAGCTGCGCCGCGCGACGCACGACCGTCGTCGTCGTCGTCGTGCATGTCACCTTGAGCCAATCAACACCACATGAACCGATGATGAACGCTTAAGATGCAACGCAACTTCGTTAAGAGGCGCTGACGAACGCACACGAGTGCGGCCGTACGTACAACGAACTATGCAGGATGGAAAGAAGCTTCGAGCAGGAGGCTCGATCCGATCGACCTCACGCGCCTACGCCTTCGTTGAGTCCTTCATCATCTCCTTGCTCTTCGACACCGCGTCCGCCGCGTGGTGCTTCACATCGTCGACGACTTTCGCCAAGCCGCTCGGCTCGCCATGCGCTTCTTGGTCCGTAGCTGACCCGCCTGGCGCTGTCCCCGTGAAGCCTTCTTTCGCTCCAGCGCCGA
>JAASFH010000852.1:0-11666 GCA_023333695.1 Globisporangium yorkense
GCTCAGCCTCCTCGCTCGTATCGCGTCGTTGCTTGCGAGTCGCACTTAGCTACGTCTTGACGAGCGAACTCAAGTTCCCATCACAGGGTGTCACGCATCCAGTCAAACCTCAGCCACTAAGTTATCAACATCGCACCACCACCATTCGATGTCATGTGTCCTGGTCACAATGGAACATGACTGAGCGTGCGAACTCGAGACGTCGGTGTTACTTTGTCATGTGTCTACATCACTTCTTGTCCGTACGATCTAAACGTTATGCCGTTCGGCAGGCCGAGCTGCCAGGGCAAGTTGCCTGACCACTTCCGCCTGCTTCCAGTCACTCGGCTCTTCTCTCTTTCTCGTGTGCTAGCTACTGTGTCGCTCAAACTCCGGCTCACTAGAACTGACGCACCTTCTCAAGGCGCTCGCGCAGCAACTGCGTCGACGACGCGGTGGAAGTGCTCGCTCCGCTGCCGTTCGCTCGCTCTCCTGGTGCTCCGACAAGACTTGAGCGGACCGCCGACGACGAAGACGCTCGACTCGCGGCAAACTCGTTGAACGAAGTGAAGCTCGAGCGAACCCGCGAAGAAGCCGCACCAGACTCGAACGACGAGCTCGCTCCGACTCGCGCGCTCGCAGCAGGTGCTGTCGGTCCTCCTTCAAACAGTCGTCGCGTGACCGAGTCGGTCCCGGAAGCATTGCCAGCTTGCGCTGCTGCAGCAGTAGATCCATTCCTGACGCGAGACGATGCCATCGCAGGATGTTGCTGCTGCTGCTGCGCGTCGGAGAGACCCATGCCGGTCAGCAGCTCGCGCACTGGCGACGGCATCGGAAGGTCGGTCAGCGACGCCTCGAAGCTGCTGCGGCGGGTCTTGAGCAAACTCTCGCCAATGATGCGCAGAGCTGACTGCATGTTGTCGTTCGCGATCTGGACCGCGAACAGATCCGTCTGCGGCAGCGTCGAGAAGAACGAGTGCATCTGCATGAGCACGCCGAAGATGTCGATCCCTTCGAACGGGTTCAAAGCATTCGCCTGCGAGTTCGAGATCTGGAGGAGTAGCCGACCCACCAACTGGTCCAACGAGTCCGCTTTCATCAGGTGGTTGAACGCGTCGCGCGCGTTGTAGTCTCCGACATCGTTCCGAACGATGCGCTGCAGTAAATTGATCACCGATGGGTACACTTCGCCAGCCTTCACGTTCTCCGTCACCCCTCGCAGCGCCTTCACGAGAGCCTTGAACAGCAACAGGAAGCGGCGCTTCTCAGGTGACAGCGACGACATGTTCAGCGACGCAGTGCTCGCTCTCGACGCGAACTCTTCCATCCTCGGGTCGAGCATCTTTGAGCAAATCTCGAGGATGATGCGCTCGACAGCGTACCTCTGGATGTTCTCCGTCGCTTCGCTGTTCAGCAGCAGATTCAGAATCGGCAGGCTCAGTGACAGCACTTGGATCGACAGCGGCTTCTTTGACTCGACCGAACAGAAGCTGCCGTGGATCAAGTCGCACAGCTTGATGAAAATGTCGTTCACGTAGTACCGCAGGAACTCGAGCTCGGACTCGCCGGATGGACGGTCGATGATCGCGTACAGTCCCTTCAGCGCGTCGATGCCCTCGGCGTAGTACGGCGAGCTCTCATCCACGATATCCTTCGTGTCCGTCATCAGAAAGTCGATCGGGCGTAGCAAAAGCGCTTCAATGGTGTCCTGCGAGTCGTCTTGCTGGTCGTCCTGAATGCTCAGACCCATCATATCAGCATCCTCGTCATCTTGCGGCATTCGAGGCACATAGGATTGAGCCACCGGAGCTGCTGCGAAACCATTGCCGTACTGCTTCGCAGCTGGCGGTGCGAAACTTGCCGACGCAGGCATTCGAGGCGGCGTGATTGCAGTGCGAGTGGTCTGCTGAGCAGCTGGAGACGGAGGAACCGCAGCTCCAAACCCGAACGACGGTTGTTGTTGTTGCTGCTGCTGCGGTGGTGCTGGCGGTCCCTGCTGCAGCGACGCGCCGCCGTCTTGCATACTGCCAGGAGGAAGATGCTTAATGCGCATGTTCAGCAGGTCCATCCCTTGCTGCGACGTCACGCCAGTGAAGCGGAAGAACTTGTCCAGGTTGCCGTCCGTGCGCGTGTACACTGCCACGAGAGCGTTGATCGCACTCTCTCGCAGCTCCTTCTCGTGCGCGGTCGCGTACTTCCCGATCTCCTTCACGCACTTCTTCCCCAGCACGTGGAACCCGAACGTCGTCACGATGTACTCCACCAAGTCGATGCACTCGCAGCGACTCTTCATGTTCTTGCACGCGTTGAAGCACTCCATGAGGTAGGTCACGTACTTCTCGCGGTTGTACACGTCGGCGACCAGCTTCATGATATCGCGGAAGCGAACGCGGAACCGCGGCTTCGACTGACCGCTCTCCTGCAGCAAGTACGGGAGAAAGATCGCGGCTTCGACATCATCGAGCTGGTACGACATTCCCTTCAGCACTTCGAAAAGCTTCACAAGGAAGTCCAGGAGCTTCGCCAGTGCCTGCACGTTGTTGTCGACGATGCGCAGAGAACACCACTTCAGGATCAAGTCCAGCGCCGCCACGCACTCCTGCGGCTGGCTCGACGCGCACGTCATCAAGTCGGTGATCGCAGCCATCATGCCCTTCTCGAGCGTCGGCGCGAACAGTTTCGCATGCAGCTCGGCGGACAGGTATGGTTTCCACTCCGCCTCGACCTCCGCCTTGCGGTTGTTCATCTCGCTCACGGACGTGGACTCGAACAGCCATCTGTTCGACTGACCTCGCACCAGCCGAGCGTTCTTGGAAGTGTTCATCTTGAGCAACGCTGCAGACGACCCCGAGTCTCCGTCCTCCGATCCTTCCGATATCGCAGCCTCTCCAGCTCGGAATGACCCTGGACGAGACAGCAGTGATCGAGCAGCGCCTGGTTTCACGGACGCCGCGCCCGCCTTCCCCAGGCGAGACGCTCCGAGTCCGGCTCGCGTCGGCGTCTCTGGTACTGCCGGCGGGAGCTGAGACGTTCCCGCTGGAGCTGCCGCCGATGCAGCAGGAGCGGCGGGGGCGAGAGTATCACTGATCGACTCGCAAACCTTCTGGATAAGCGGGCGGAGTGTGCGCATCTGGGCGGGCTTGATGTCGCGGCAGCCAGCAGTCAAGACCGTGTCCTGTCCGACGGACCGGATCACCTCTGCGAGCACCAACTGAGCCTTTTCTCGCGCTTCCGACGACTTGTCCATCAGACACTGCACAGTCGGCACCACCAAGCAGTTCAGGTCCAGCTTGTCGCAGTTCTTCAGATGCTCTGCTGCCCAGCCGAGCAGTTCGGCGCGCCCGACTGGATTCAGCAAGCCTTCACTGACTGAAGACAGCAGACTCTCTATGCACGCCTGCGACGTCTGGTTGTTGTGGCGGACCCACTTGTGCAGTGCCTCGACAGCTGCGGTCTGCATCGTCTTCTTGTTGTCCGAGACGCCGCTCACCAAACTCGCGCCCAGGAACTTGGACATCTTGCTAATGTCAGGTCCGACACACGACGCGACCACGCCGATCACTTGCGCCGCTTTCACTTTCAGGTTCGCATTCGAGTCGTTCAGACGCGCCTTCAGCGCCTTCAGCACCTCCTGCACAGCCTTGGTGAACTCGATCGCGCCGCCAGAGGACTCGCAGATGCTCTGCACCGAGTCCATCGCCGCGGCTCGCTTCTTCCACGCCGCCATGTCTTCTTCGCACTTCATATCCGCGAACAGCTCCTTCGTCAACTGGCTGCTGATGTCGACACGACCAAACAGGGCTCCCGGATCGACTGCCTTTGCGGGACCGCCGTCCTCGTCGCCCTTCACCTGCCTCTTCACAGACGCCATCGCATTCGACGGATCGAAACCGGTCTTCTTGAACTCAGCCTCCACGATGGATGCCAGTGCAGGCTTCCAGCTGTCCAAGCTCAGAATCGGCATCAGGGCTGGTCCCAGCTGCGAGTACATCGCCGCGAGCACGGCAATCGCGCTCGTTCGGACCTTCGGGTTCGACGACTCCAGCCCCTGCGCTCCTTTCGCGAAGTCGATCAGCACGCGAGGACTGCACACCGAGATGCCAAAGTCCTTCACACAATCTGCGATCACCACCAACACTTCGATGTGCGCGAGCGGCGCCTTGACGTTCGGCATGTAGTTCACGAGGCAGCCCAAAACATACGACGGACCGACCACCTCGCAGAACTGAAGGATCATCGTGCGGATCGCCTCTGCGGCTTTGCGGTCGCTGATTTTCTCCGCTGCGCTCGGCACCACTTGACACACCACTCCGCGCGGGAACTTGGTCGCGCAGCACTCAGCGAACGTCCCGACAGCCTGGAACGCGCTCTTCAAGACATTGATGTTGCTGTCCTTGAAGTCCTTCACTTGCTTCGACAGGAACACCGTCAACGCTTCGATTGTGTGCATGTTCATCAAGCCGCTGTTCTCTTTCGCGAAGCTCTCCAGCTGCTCGATCGCGGTCTTGCGCTCTATCCACTTCGCGCTTGCAAACCCGTCCTTGATCTCGTCCCAGCCGTCGATGTTCAGCTCCACGAGAATGTCTTCAGCTTCCTCTGGCGCGACTGAAATCGCCATCGGAGTGAAGTCGCCTCCTGCTGACGACCCTCCGACTCCTGTCGCGCCACCACCAGGTTTCCTAGTTGCCGCTGGCTTGCTCGGAGCTTCAGTCGCGCCACTCGCTGCGGCAAGACGGGATGGTGCACCTCGAGCTGGCACTGGTTTCTTCACGCCAGCACGAGCGGCTGATGCAGCAGCAGCGGCAGGTGGCGGCCCAGACGAGTCGACCTCCATAGCTTCAGGCACAGGCTGCTTCTTGGCTGCCGCTGGAGCAGCAGCCTTTGCGGCAGGTGCACCGGCTTTCGCGCCTCCGATCGTGCCGACACTCTGCTGGATCGTCTTGAACGAGCGCGGGTTCTTGCGCGAAATGTCGTCCACCATGCTCTGCAGCCATTCCGCGATCTGATCGCTCGCCTTCAGCATCACAATGAATGAATCCAAGCCCGCCTTGCGGACCGTGGGGTCCGTGTCCTCCATCGCGGACGCAAAGAAGCCGGCGAACTCGAGCATGAGACCCTTGTCCGACACATTCACAAACTTCTTCTCGACCGACCGCGTCACGAAGCCGATCGTCTGCACACGAGCTTGCGGCGCTTTGTTCTTCGAAGCGTCCAGCGCCGCCTTAATCTCCTCCATCATCATGTCGATCGTCATCGAATGCTGCAGGAACAAGTCGAGCGAGTTGTTCGCTGCATTCAGGATCACAGACTTCTTGTCCGATAGCTTCCGCATCAGCTCCGGAAACATCATGCGCGCGTACTGCGTGAAGTTCTTGCGCAGTCCGTCCGAGAGAGCTCCAAGGACCTCGATCGACTTCGCCACGATGTTGACGTTCGCATCGTTCGACAGAAGCTTCAGCGTGCTCACGAGCTCGTAGTAATCGCCGTTCGCGAGCTTTGGCACCGGGCCAATCAGATCAAGGACGATCTTCAGCGCCTCCACCTTCTCGCTCCACTTGGGCAGGTCCAATTTCGCCTTGAACTCCGTCCGTGGGAGCTTCGCGAGCAAGTCGACCGTCTCAGCGAACTCGCGCGGGTCGAACGCGGCTGCAGACGCTGCTCCGGCAGGCGCACTCGACGAAGACGCAGTGCCACCTTTCGAGACAGCGGCAGCCGGACGCTTGGCGCCACGCACAAACCTCGTCGGAGCTGCTTGCCCGACGACAATTTCCTTCGTCTGCGTCTCGTACTCCGTCTTCTGCGCCTGCCGCAGGTTCGCCACGATGTCTTGCACCAGCGCAGGCCCAGTCCAGCGATGGATCTCCGCGACGATGTTCACAGCAATCGGACGGACGCCGTTCACCGTCGACTCGCACAGCGACGGCAGCGCCGCCTTCACGGCCGGAAGAGGCACCACGCGGGGGCCGAACGCCTTCAGCGCGTCCAAAATGTTCGCGCAGCAAGCGGGAGGAACCTTAGGCTTCTTGTTCTTCGTGCCCTCGATCAGTGCGTTCACCGTGTCCTCAGCAGCGCCGGCTTCGATGAACGCAGTCACCACCTCTTCGCAGATCTTCACCACGCCCGGACGGCTCGAGAACCCCTTGTCTGTCAGCTTCTTCATCACGCCAGGAACGATGCTCTTCTGGAACGGCTCCACATTCACAGCGTACGCGAGCACCGCCTGGATGCCGGCCTCCATCGCGCTCGCGTTCGCGTCGTCGCACATCTTGCCGAAGAACTCGAGGAACGGCTCGACATCGTCGTTTCGCACGCCGGGGCGCTCGCAGTGCGCCTTCACGTGCTCGAAGCCCTCTTTCCGCAGCTTCCAGTTCTTGTCTGTGATTCGTGCAACCACCTCGTCCACCGACAGATCCGCGCCATCAGCAGCAGCCCCACCACTGCTCTCGACGCTCATTGCTCCTGCTGGTGGTGGTGGAGCAACAGCTGCTGCTGTTGCTGCTGGAGGAGAAGGAGGGGCTGTCTTGCGCTGCGCGGGGATCGGGGGCGAGTTCATCACCACCTTCCTCGCCGCTGGAATCGGAGGCGAGTTGGTCATGCGGCCGAAGGTCGGCGGCGGCATGGGGGTGTCCTCGCCGTCCTCGTCTGGGTTCTCGTACGTGACAGCGGACGCGATCGACCGCGAGATGCTCAGCAGCATCGCCGTGTCTTCGCCCGCGCACAGTGGACACTTGCAGCTCATGTTGCGCTGACACACAACTGTCGACGCCAAAGAAGAAGAAGAAGCTACCGGCGCCTTCGCAGTCACTGGCGCTTGGATGGCGACTGGCGCGGGCGGCGGCGGCAGCGGCGCACTCTCCTCCATCGCGACGTCCCCCGCCTTTTCCTCTTCTTCTTCTTCTGCCGCTAGCTGTGCGGTGACAGCGACAGGCGCGCGCTTCACTGCTGGCCGCGCAGGCAATGCTGACTTGCGCGCCACTCGCGCCGGAAGCGCCGACTTGCGCTGCGGAGGCGCAGCTGCTGCTGGTGGTGCTGGAGCTGCTACTGCGTCTGCTTCTGCGACGGGGGCGCCGGCCGGGGGTGAGTTCGCGACCGGAGCCTTGCGCGCAGTCGGCAGCGGTGGGGAGTTGGCGACCGGCGCCTTGCGCATCGTCGGCAGCGGCGGCGAGTTGGTCATACGGCCGAAGGTCGGCGGTGGCATGGGGGTGTCCTCGCCGTCCTCGTCTGGGTTCTCGTACGTGACAGCGGACGCGATCGACCGCGAGATGCTCAGCAGCATCGCCGTGTCTTCGCCCGCGCACAGTGGACACTTGCAGCTCATGTTGCGCAGGCAGACGTCCGCCATGGTTGCTTCTCTGCTGCTGCTGCTGCTGCTGCTGCTTCTCTCTTGCTGCTGCTGCTGCTCTTCTGCTGGTGCAAGTTCTCAAGTGTGGTTGTCGTGGCTGCTTCTTTTTCGTCTGTTTCTCAAAAGAGACAAAAGTTGGACTCGATGTATGCAAATTCGAATGAGAAAGTCGAACGCGGTGTTCAAATAAAGGCGCGAAAAAAGTAAAGTGAAAAAGAGCATTTCACTCGCATGACGACGACGAGCCTGCGCGCATGGCTCGCGCTCTACGCGGCGCCCGGCGACGACGACTGCCACGCGCTGCTGGCGCTGCTGCGTCGCGCGTACGTAGTAGTGTGCTGCTATGTAGTGTTTCGTGTAAACAAGGGTGTTATGTTGACTCAGAGTCGTTGTTGTGGACTGGCAGGTTCCCCACACTCATTGGGGATGTGGGTGATGCTGGCGCAGGTGCCGACTGGCGCGTCATCGTGCGGGTGCTCGAGCAGTTCTACGAGGTGCGTATGCAGGCGCAGTTGTGAGTGCATGCAGCGTGGACTTTTTGACATGTTGGACACTGTAGATGCCGCTCGGAGTGGACGCGATGAGGCTGTGCGCGGACGGCGGCGCGGCACCCGCACATCTGCTCGAGTGGACGATCGGCGCCGTGGTGCAGAGCGCGCAGAAAGTGGCGTTCGTGCGCGACATCCTGATGCTGAGTGACGCGGTGCAGACGGACCTCATGGCGGCCATCGAGCGCGTGATGGCGCAGCAGCAGGCGACGGCAAGTGCGACTGTGGCCGAGACTGCGGAGCTCCATAGTGAAGCGCAACAACAGGGCTCCAGTCCGTCGAAAACGCCGCTGCATCTGTCGAGAACAGCGGCGCTCGAGCGCGCGAAGCGTGAGAACGAGTTCCTCAAGGAGGAGAACGTACGTGTCACCAGAGATGCGTTGGTGGTTGTCTACGCACAGCGTCCTGATCTGTCGATGTGAAGATTCGAGTGACTCAAGACCTCCAGGAGACGACCAGGACGCTCCAGGAAGCGGTGGCGGAGAACAGCGCGCTCACAGAAACCATCCAAGAGCTCAGGCTGCAGCTCGAGGTGGACGTGCTGCGACGAGAGCGCGCCGTGCGAGCCATGTTCGACGAGCGCGTGCACGCTCTGGAGCGCGATCTCGCGGCTGCAAACACCAAGCTCCAGACGCAAGCTGCGATCGCGAGTGAGCTGTCGGAGCTGCGAGACGAAGTGGATCTGCTGCGGCCGGCAGCGGCGAAAGTCGCCAAGATGGAAGCGGCCGTGGCGAAGTACAAGGCGAAGGTCGAGGAGCTGGCGTGCGTCCAGGAGAAGCTGCGGGTGCGTTTGCCTTGTATGTTGCGCTGGTGCAGTACTCTCCTGTTTCTAACGCTGACTCTTGTCGACGTGACAGCGGTTCGAAGGATCGAACGCAGAGCTCATGGCGAAGACCCTGTCGCTGGAAGCGCAGGTGTCAAAGTCCGTGGCGCTGCAAAGGAAGCTCGCGGACGCGAAAGAGGTCAACACAACAGTGGTGCGAGCGCGTGACGAACTCGTTGCACTGTCGTGCTGATGCGAGTTCTAATGACATGCTGTGCGTGCGGCGACCTGCAGGAGTTCCGAGTGTCAGAGCTGCAAGCCCAGCTCTCGCGACAAGAGAGCGAGCTGGTGCGCACGCGCAGCGAGTGGGAGGCGGCTCAGAGCTCCCTTCTCGAAGCAAACGCGCTCAACGCGCAGCTTCAACAAACGGTCAGCGAGCAGCTCAAGCCGGGTGCTCTTGCGATCTCTGCGCCAGCGGATGCGCTCGCTGGAGGCATCAGCGAGTTCAACCCAGAGTTGATGCAGAAGCTGACGCGTCTCGAGTACGAGAATGAAGCGTTGAGGAGGCAAGTGGACGGAGAAACGGCGGAACGGATTGACGCGCTGCTGGACGAGATCAGCGACTTGAGGCGGCTGAGGAAGTCGTTTGAGGCGCGGTACTTCGACACGGAGCAGCAGCTGCAGGAGAAGTGTGGAGAGCTCGAGCTGGCGCGTCAGCGCATTGCTACGTCAGACGATGCTCTGAGGTCGCTCGAGAGTCATGTCGAGAGACTCACGCGTGACGCGGCGGATCAGTCGTGCGTCATCGAGCTGCTCCGCCGAAACGTTGCTGAGCTGCAAGAGCGCAGCTTGGCGCTGGAGGAGGATGTGAACTCGCATGAAGTGGAACGCCGGGTTGCTGCAGACGAGCGATGTCGCCTCGAAGCGTGCGTTCTCCAGCTCGAGTCGAGATGCTCCGAGCAAGCAGACACCCTCTCGACTCGAAACACTGAAGTCGAAGCGCTTCGAGACGCCGCTGAGCAGCTGAGAGTGCGCGTCAAGGAGATGGAGATCTTCGGCGAAGAACTGGACGGTTGCAAGCAGATGCTGGAGACGCGTGTCCATGTGCTGGAGAGCGAGAACGCCAACTTGGTGACTTGCAAGAGCGAGCTCGAAGACCGTGTATCAGCGCTGGCTGGTGCGGTGGCGACAGCGAAAGCGGATCTAGAGAACCGAGCGAGCGAGGTGGCGGCACTCTCGCTGCTGTTCAGCTCCACGTTCGAGACCAAGGAAGAGCTGGACAGGTCTCTGCAGCAGAGCCTCGAGCAAGTGGACGCGCTGACGAGTATGCTTAAAGCTGCTCGTTGCGCGGCGAGAGCTGAGCGCGAGCACCTTGTCGACGAGCATCAACACAAGATATCTGCTCTGGAGTCAGCGCACAGCGGCTCGCTGTCTCGCATGACAGAGGTGATCAATACAAAGGCGGCTCGCATCGAGGAGCTCAAATCGCGGATGCGAGAGATGAGCGAGGAGCACTCTACCGCGATCGCGAACATGGAGGTCGCTAGTTCTGAAGAGCGGCGAAGGCTTCAGATGGAGATGGACGCGTACAAACAGGAGCACAACATGTCGAACGCAGAGCGCGATGCCGTCGAGCGCGAGCTTCGAGACGAGATATCAAGGTTGGTGACGACGTCACACGACGAATTGGCCAAGTTCTCGGAGCACGCTCGGCTCCTCGGCGAGGAGATCAACCAAAGGGATGGATCTCTGGACGCGATGCGCACGCAGTTCAACGAGCGAGAGGAGACGCTGAAGGGGACGATCCGAAGTCAACTCGATTCAAACCAGCAGTTGATGGAGACCAACCAAGCACTGAAGAGCGAGCTGAGGAAGAAGACGACGACGGTCGCACAGCTCGAGCACAGTGTCACGCGACTCGAGTCCAAGGTGCTTGTGTTCGAGAAAGAACGAGCGCACCTTTCGATCCAGGAGGACAGGAAGCGCGAGGTGGAAGAGGAGGAGGCGTCGTTCTCGTCGCAGTTGGCCACACAAGTTGGTCTCGTTGGCGCGGAGCTCGAGCAGCTGCAGAAGGAGCACGCGGAGCTTCGTCGGCAGATGCGATCGTGCGAATGCAGCAACAGCAGCAGCACGGGTCACCACCACCTCGCTGGAGCGGACAGCACGAAGAGGAGCTACCTCGATCGCATCCGCCAGCTCGAGCAATCGAAACAGGAGGAAGAGAACAAGCGCCGCGAGCTGTTGCTCGTCAACACGAAGCTCATCCAGGAGCAGAAGCAGGCGCAGAAGAAGTATGCGGCCATGGTGGACGAGATGCAGCAAGTGCGCGAAAAGATGAACAGCTGGCTGCTTCGAGACGAGAGGCGGAGAAAGGAGAATGAGGTGGTGCGCCACAAGCTGGCAGCGCTCGAGTCGACACACCGGCAGCTTTTGAGAGCGCAGTCGGCTGGTGGAACTCAAGTCAATGCTGCGAAACCTTCGGAAGCAGTCGGCAGTGGGCACGAAGAGAGCGTCCTCGAGCGTTCGCTGGATGCGTTGCCAGCCACGGCTTCTGAGATCGATGTGCACACGACCGCCGACAAAGCTGATGCTTCAGGAACCATCACCGCCTCCACTATCACTGACACCATTCGAAGCTCTCCAGGTGGCCATGGTGCTGCTGCAGGTCACAACAAGTGCCTGACAACCGAAGCGTCCCCGATCGGCTGTGTCGATGAGAACAAGTCGCCGAACGTCAGAATCAGCAGAAAGCGGAAGCTCGACGCAGTTGCCAAGCACACCGCAGCTAGCGACTCTCGTGAACAACCGATCGACGACGCTCTTCGACAGAGTAGCAGCATCGCCATCACTCCAACTGCCGTCAAGACCGCACCTGTGCATCAACCTGTGAAGCGCCGAATGCCGATGTTCTCCGCGAATCGATTGCACTCAGATCTGCCAGCCTCAGCCGACGCCGAGAAACCTTCCGAGTGCAAGCAGCAGTGACTCTACTCTCAGATGAATGAATGTACAATACATGGCGGCAACAGCGTGA
>JAASFH010000853.1:0-11665 GCA_023333695.1 Globisporangium yorkense
CTTCTTGCGCACTATCATGTCAGGTTTGCTGCGACCGTGCGCCACGAAGTCTACGACGAAGAGAAGGACGGTGCTTCATTTGTGTTGTTGATGGCAATCTCACATCGAACATGTCGATGACTCGTTTGGCTGAATCAGTGACCTCCAGAAGCGGGTCATTCAGTCACAAGGCGTTCATCACCGATCCGAGGAGCTTCGAGTCGAGATCGAGGTATAGATTGTGCAGACTACTCGAAATTGATGCACTTATCGCTACCGGGAAGTCGGTGAATCGTTCGTGTTCGTTCAACACAATTACTTTCTCGTACTTGAGCATGAGTTGAGAATCAAGAATCCACACGAGCCTGACCACTTCGTTCAGTTCGCGAGCATCAAGACAGATCTTTGTCGACATCTCAAACAATTGACAGCGGGCTGACCCGATCACAATCCGGGAGCGGGTATGCATGCATTAGCAAGTGAATACAACAGCAAATGATCAATGAGTGACGCCGTCTACCTGGAAATCAGTAGTAACGAAGTTGCGTTTCCACGCTTGTGATCGTGTGTGTGCTTCATCCTGCAAAGTCCCGCGCCAGTCTCGCAGAGATATCCAAGCTTCGGGATCTCCTCTCCGATGTCACTCCTACCAAACTCAAGTTCCCAGCAATGCATCTTCAAATCGTACTTAGCCGCATCGCATAGAAACGCGTTTGGCTTGGCCTCTCAAATCCACACATTTTCGCTGCAGGAAGTGCTACAGGAAGTAAGTATGGCGCTGCTGCTCCGCTCGTCGCGCGCCGCCGCTGGGCTGCTGCAAGCGTCCGCGTCGACGTCGATCCGCGCGGTGTCCTCGTCCTCGTCCGCCTCGTCTGCTGCCGAGCACTACGACGTCGTGGTGGTCGGCGGCGGCATCGTGGGCTCGGCGCTCGCCTGCCAGCTCAAGTCGCAGCCGGTGTTCCGCGGCAAGCGCGTGGCCGTGCTGGAGGCCGCGGCGGCGCCCGCGCCCGCCGGCGCCGTGGAGGACGCGTCGCCGGACCTGCGCGTGTTCACGATCACGCCGGCGTCGCAGGCACTGCTCGAGAGCGCGCGCGTGTGGGACAAGATCGGCGCGGCGCAGCGCGCGGCGTTCACGGACATGCAGGTGTGGGACGCCATGGGCGCCGGCTTCATCCGCTTCGACGCCGCCAAGGCCGCGCGCCAGGAGCTCGGCCACGTCGTGGAGCACAAGGTGCTCGTGCGCGCGCTGCACGACCGCATGAACGAGCTCGCGGCCAGCGCGGAGGACGCGGCGCCGCTCGAGCTCTTCTGCGAGGCGCAGCTCAAGCACTTCAAGCGCCCCAATGCGATCTCGGCCCACTCGGAGATCGGGCTCGCGGACGGCACGCGCCTCCGCGCGGACCTCGTGGTCGCGGCCGACGGCGGCAACTCGATCGTGCGCACGCTCTCGGCGCTCGGCACGTGGGGCTGGGAGTACGACCAGCAGGCGGTTGTGGCCACGGTCAAGACCGACGCGCCGAGCCACACGGCGTGGCAGCGCTTCTTCCCGCGCGGCCCCGTGGCGCTGCTGCCGATGCGCGACGGCTACAGCTCGGTCGTCTGGTCCACGAGCGCCGAGGAGGCCAAGGAGCTTAAGGAACTCTCGCCGGAGGACTTTGTCGCGCGCCTGAATGAGGCGCTGCACGCGCCGTCGAGCGTGCCGGTGCCACCCGAGTTCCCGGGCCTGCCGGTGCTCACGGACCTCGTCAAGGGCGTCGACCGCGCGGTGAACACGATCATGTCGGCGGCGGCGCTCTCGGACCCGTTCGTTGCACCGCCCAAGACGACCGAGGTCGTCGGCCAGCGCGTGTCGTTCCCGCTCAAGATGAAGCACGCGACGTCGTACGTGAAGCCCGGTGTGGCGCTCATCGGCGACTCGGCGCACACGATCCACCCGCTTGCCGGTCAGGGACTCAACCTGGGGCTCGCGGACGTCCAGGCGCTCAGCGACGTGCTCGTGGACGGCGTCAAGAGCGGCGAGAACCTCGCGAGCGAGTACTTCCTCTCGCAGTACGAGGACGACCGCAAGCGCGCGAACGTGAGCATGGCGCTCGCGATGGACGGCTTCAAGCGCCTCTTCGGCCCGGCGCCGGACGCGGTCGGCGTCGCGCGCAACGTGGGCATGGGCGCGCTCAACGCGGTCGAGCCGCTCAAGAACCAGATCATGCGCTACGCCATGGGGCTCTAAGCGCACGCACGCGTGCGAAGGCGCAGCGAACCATGCAGCCCGACCCGGACAACCAACCGAATAACGTTAGAGCCCTCCTACTCCATCCAATCCGTTCGTCTCTAGCGTGTATGTATGTGTAGGCGAATGGTCAGAGCATGCGCTGGTTGACGTCGAAGATCGGGATGTCGCCGATCGGCGGCGTGGCGGCGTCTGCGTGCGCGCCGAGCGCGTCCGCCAGCAAGACCGAGTGCGCGTCGAGCACCGTGTGGTAGGACGCGAGCGGCGGCGTCGCCAGCAGACTCAGCGCCTTGTAGAGCGCGATGGAGAAGAGGTACGTGACCACGAGCAGTGCCGGCAGCGCCAGCGCCCAGCGCTTGTGCGGCAGGAACGCCAGCCCGTACGCCTCGAGCGTCTCGTCCGGCAGGTACGCCCACGCCAGGAAGAGCACTGCCGGAGAACATGCATGCAGCCACATGGTGGTGGTGGTGAGTCCTCGTCATGACCTGCCTCATTGTAGGAATGAACGGGAGCACACACACCGTAGAGCAGCGCCGACGCCAGCCAGCCCGCGAAGCCGAAGTACTCCATCTGCATGGCGTGACGCCGCTGCAGCTCCTTGAACGACAGCACCGCCGGCGGCGCGGGGCTCAGCGCCGACACGGACATGGAGCGCGGCCGCGGTCGGCGCACGACGACGTGGGCGTCGGAGGTGGCCATCTTCTGTCAAAAGAACGGATACGTTTGTATAGGAAAACGCTAATATTTTCGCCAATCAAGTGGGGCGATGACGAGAAGGAGCAAAGCTGATGAAGAGCAACGATACTCTCCGCCCGCCGCCGCTTCTCGTCCACCTGCCGCTATCTTGTTGTCTGCTGCTGCTGCTGCTCGGGTTCGTTCCTCCGACTGCAGTTCGCCGTCTCTCAGCACTTGTCCTCACGCACTTCTCGACGCACGCGCACATTAAATAAGCGCCGCTGGCTTCGCAGCGCTCGCTGGGTTCCTGTCTGTTCTGCTTGTCTGTTCTGCTTGCTTGTCTGTGGACTTGGGGAACGAACGGCGAAGCTCAGATCCGAAGCAACTTGGAGTCGCTGGCGGACGCCTTCGCTCCCGAGCTGCTGCTACTGTTACTGGCGAGGCTGCCGGACTTGCTGCTGCTGCTGGAGCGCAGCGTGGAGCACGACACGATCATGCACTCGGAGGCGGCCGAGACGTCCGTTGGGGACGACGACATCTCCGACACCGCGAAGCTCAGCGGCGACTCGAACGAGTCCTTCGCGTATGGCAGCTCGTTGTTCTCGTCCGACGTGGAGTCGCCGTCGTCGCCGAGGATGCAGTCCGCCGCGTAGTCCACGGCCAACTACAACAGCACCAGGCACACACAAGACACACACACGCGCGGTGAGATACACGCAAACACGTATTGGCTCTTTATCACACCAGCGACAGCAGGATCCGCTCGATCAACACACCTCCTCGTAGCGGCGCGTGTCGTACGCGTCCATCTCCTCCATCGCGCACCGCACCTCCGCGTCCGCGAGCACGTTGCGCGCGCTGTAGTAGAAGCCCTCTCCCTGGTTGCTCTCGCTGCCGCAGCCATCGATCTCGTCGACGGCGTCGTCGTCGATCTGCATCAGTCCGCAATCCTCATCGTTGCTATCTTGCTCCGCAAGAAACAAGAGGTCCTCGTCCTCGTCCTCGTCCTCGTCCTCGCTCATCTCCATCACCGGCACCTCCCCGAGTCCGTACTGGTACATGAGGTCGTACTCGTTCGACTCCCACCGCTCGCGGTTGATGCGGATCGTCTCCTTCTCCACGTGGCTGATCACCGAGACCGAGTGCCCCGCGTTCTCGAGGATCTCTAGCCGCTCGTCCGGCTCCAGGTACCCGTGCTCCATGTACTCCTCTCGTCGCACACGCCTGCAGACAGCACAAGTCGACGTAAGATTTCCCTAGCACCAATATCTCCACATCGGCTCAGCAGATAGATACGTACCACAGACATCGTTCGCTCTCGAACGAGTCGAGACGACGACGCGTGCGGCGCCGCAGCGTGTTCGACATCCCCACCTGCGAGCAGAACAGATCAGCAGGTCCGTCAGTTCTCCCCACCAGCCTCATAGCACCACCAGCTCGTCTCTCCTTTACGCACCGGAATGCCGTCGGACGCCACAGTCGCCGTCCACGCCGAGGGCTCAAACTCGAGCACGTCGGCCTCGTCGAAGCGCACGTGCTTCCTGGACTTTCTCGCGCCTTCCTCTTCCGCCACTGTCGCTTGGTTCTCTGCGCTCTCCGTCTCCACAAGCATAGCGATGGCTTCCTCATGTGGTTCGCTATCGATCGGTCCCTTCAGGTGGCCAGCGGAGCTCTGCACCAGCGCGGCGTCCAGCGGCGACGGCGCGTCGACGGCCGCGGCGATCGGCGACACAGAGAGCGTCATGCGTGTATACAGGTTATGTACAGCGCGGCGGCGTCTCGCGGAGTGAGGCGGCGAGTGTGTTACGAGGCGGGCGCTTGGTCGGTGGCTCTCTTCCGCGTTCGTCGCCCACACAGATGGATACTGGAGCTGCTCACTCGCGCTTGGGTTCTCGACGTGCGTGCGAGGCAGCGAAATGCAAAATGAAGGCTTAAAGCGCGAAAATATACGAAAGCGGTGAGAAAGTAGAAGCTCGGCCAATCAGCGCGCGCTAAAATTACAGAATCGATGTAATTTATTTAAACAAAAAGACATCAGCTGGTGTTCCCGGAAATGCATGCGAAAAGGACACGAAAAGAGCCGGATTTTCTCATGCAATCTAGTGAAAAGCTTACAAACTATCATCGGGAGCAGTAGAACATACCTTGTCAAGTGTGAAGAAATGCAGGAAGTATACAATCTGCCACGAAAAAAATCGTTTCGTTTGGTTGTGGCGCCCCACCTCATTGAATCGCTAGAGTGAAGAAATCGAGGGTGATCGTGCAAATGTGTGTGCTGAAACCGTCTCCACAAGCTCGGAATCAGAAATCCAGCTCGAGTCGAGGTGCTCGTGGTGTTCCTCGAGGTGTTCTTAAGAGCTACACGACGACTATTTGGAGCTTGCCTGCCTCTCGTGCTGGCTCTGGAGAGGTTGGACGACACCCACTTGTGTCCTCAGCGTGCTCTTCTCTTGATAGTCGACCGAATCGCTTCGCGGACGAACATCTCATGCAGTTCAGGCGTCAACTAGACTGAAGCCACGTCGTCAACTTCGTTCCGAGTGTGGACGAACAAGTCGCCTTTCGAGTGGCACGTACCGGTACCGACTTGCTTCTGTCGACCTCAACTTGCCGCCAGAGAGTGAGCGACAGGTTCGACTAGCGAGCGATGTTGGATTCACCGCAAGAGCAGTCCACTGTCAGCACGTTCGTGCTCTCTTCCGGGTCCATCGCCGAGCCTGCTCTCTCGTCGCTTTGCTCAAATGCTCAAATCTGCTTGGAGCTCGCCCTGACTCACTCACACGCTCGACCAACGGAACGAAGACGACGATGACGATGAAGAAAGACCTCGATCGTCGAATCAAAGAGGCAGAGACAGGCACCTGTTCACTTCAACACTGAGCAAGCGATGTTCCTCTGTTCCTCGCCACTTTCTGGCCTCTCATGCCGACCCACGCGGTTGCACCATCGGCGCGAGGATGAACGACAGCTCGAGGCGAGAGTCTCTTTTCACGCCCTGATCCTCGACCTCAGCGGAGAGCAGCGGCGATGACGCGTCTTCAGTGCGGTTCGCGCCATGCAGCAACGGAGCCGACAGAGTATGCGGAGCAGGAGGTTCGAAGAGATCTCGTCCGATTTGCCCGGTCAGCGAGATGAACGCGCCGTGGAGCACGAACGCCGCTGCCTTCAGCGAACCGAGTAATGGCTGCAGCGCGTCGACGAAGCACATCGATGTCTCGCAAAAGGCGACTCTCCCCTGTTCGTTGAAGCCCAACTCAACGACCGCATCCACCGCCAACGCGACTCCGATCAGCTTCTCACACACGCTCGAGTCCAGCAACACGTGCGGCATGAGCTCCTCGAGCGTGTGTCGAGTGATGCGCACCTGAAGCTTCGCACACGCTCGGCAGACTATTTGGCCGGCACGATGGAGTGTCACGAATGCCGACGGATGTACTTCGAGGGACGCGAAGCAGATCGAATACCGGTGCCACTGCTCCAACAGCGCGTTCTGACCGCGCAAACTGCCATGTACGACCCCCGCATCGAAGTGCCTCTCGACGAACAGCACCTGGTGAGCTACGGCGGCCGCGGAGCTGACACGAACCGCTGGTGCCAGGGGCAGCCATGGCCCAGGTGTGTGCGTGCAGAACCCGTATCGAAAGCACGACAAGTACGCCCGCGCGGTCAGCAGACACGACTCAACGCTCGCAGCGGACGAACTCGCGCCACCAACACGACCTCGCCAGGCTCGGAAGCGCGCGCCGTGACGTATTGCTCTCAGCGTCTCGGCTTCAGCTCGCAGCGCCCCCACGTGCTTCGAGAGTTCGTCTTCATGCTGCTGCTGCCGTATGCGGTAGCGGACTTGCCTCGACCGGTTCTGTGCCTTGCGACGCATCAGCTTCTCGCGATCGGCGTCTTCGAGCGGAGTCTCGGCGCGACACCACGCGCTCTCGGTTGTCGGCGTCTGGAGCCTCATCATTTGGTGCGAGGAGCGTTGAGAAGTGAGGGAAAGCGGAGCAGTCAAAAGTCTCTTTCAACAAGAAGCCGTGGCGCCGGCCGAGTCTATCCGAGCCACAGTGCCATGTCACGCCGAAGCTGCCACATGTCGAAGAAGTCGCACGGGTACGCACGCCGCGCTATTGCACACTGGCTGTGAACACTGTTCTCCGGTGCTCCATAACATGTCACGGATTCCGAAGCAGCGTGGTCATCAGAGTTCGCAACGAACGAACATCAGAGACCGTGAGACCAAGCGAACCGGTGGCCTCGCTAGCAGCACCGATGGTGCCAACCAAGCAGCGCTCATCAAGTGCCCTGTCTCCTCTCAGTTGCTCAAGCAGATCGACGATCGACAGTTTGACGACGATGAACTCATGGCGTTCGCGTTCGTTACGTGCGTCACGTGTGTATAGGCTGTCAAACTGCCGCGTACTGCAGCCGTCATCAACTCACTTAACGTGTCAACACCGCGCCCGGGTCCACCTGCAGCACGAAGATCGCGTCCGAGAGCACGTAGTACGGCTGGCGCAGGTCGCCGCGGCACAGATACGGCACGCGGCTGAACTGCACGAGCTTGAAGCCCGCAGGCTGGAGCACGTTCTCCAGCAGCACGGACGCCGCTGCCTCGAACGACGCGCCTTCGTGGCACAGCCCGCCGCGCATGTTGAGCTTCTCCGAGGGCGGCAGGCGCTGCGTGCCGACCTCGACGAACGCCGAGAACGGCAGGACTACCGCCAGCAGGAACAGTCCCTGGAGAGTAGCAGAGTTCGTGAGCCCACCGCTACGCCTCCGTCTCACACACGCTTATCGTACGTTTTCCGGGTGGAGCATGCTGCGGATCTGCTTGAGCATCGTCCAGGGCTTGTCTGCGCGGTCGAGCACGTTCATCAGGCTGCGCTGCAGCGCGTCAGCTCGGCTGCTCATCCATACACACACACATCCATGACGCACCTAATGACGTTGTATGGCTGACGTCCCAGTACGAACTCGTGCGCGAGGTCGGCGGTCTGGACGCAGTTGAAGCCGCGCTGGTTGAGGCTCTTGACCATCGGGCCGGACACCTCGGTCGTCGTCACTGTATCCACGAGCGCCGCGAGCGATTCAGTCACGTTGCCGTCGCCGGCGCCGATGTCGAGCAGCGAGCCGCCGAGGCGCTGCTCGCGGCGCAGCAGGCGCTGGATCTGCGCGCGTGAGAGCACGAACATCTGCCCGCCTGCGCTCGTCCGCGCGCGCGCGTCAGTCCTTCTCTCCTGAGCCTCCTGCACACCTCATCCAAGCAGCGCACGTACGCCCGAGCATGCCGTTGACGTCCGTAAGCGAGTAGAAGGCGCCGAGCACTGTCGACGCCAGCGACTCCCACACGCCTCCGCCCGTGCAGCTCTAGCGTTGAACCAAGAGATGGTCAGATCTCCGCGCCACCTCTCACAGCGCTGCTGCGCTCAGCTCACTTCGAGGAACGTCTGCGTCTCGTCGTCGCAGTCGAGCTCCACGAACGCGCGCTGGAGAGTGGGCGACCTGCAGTCCGCCGACGAGCATGAGTATGCGGCACGTGTCAACCATACAAACTTCAAGAGAAAGAGCAGCAAGCGCACAGCTTGGTGACGTCCACCGCGTAGTCGAGCGGCGGGAGCCCGAGCCCCGGCTGCCGAGCGCGCGTCGCCGCCGAGCGCACCCAGCTCTTCATCCGCGCTCCAACTAAGTCCGATTTAGGAAATGATGACAAGCTACAAATCGTCGAGGTCGACCTCGTTCGGGTCCGCTACGACTGGCTGAACTGACGGCTGAACTGACGCCTCCGACTCCGTCGAGGGACGACCGACTGCTTCGCTCGTGTCGCCATCCTCCATACTCGCATCTTCTTCATCGTCATCGTCATCATCGAGATCGATTTCGTTCGGATCCGCCACCGCGACACCCGGGCCGCTGCTGCTGCTCCCACCGCCAGCGTACGGCGACGTCACCACGTGCGGCAGCTTGAGCATCTCGAGCAGCAAGTCGGTCTGCGGGTTCCCGCTGTACGAGCGGCCGGCCCACGCGGCGTCGCTCTCCTCGCCGTGCGCCGGTGCCGTCTTGACGAAGTCCGTGATCCACTCGCCGTCCGCCTTGTTCAGACCCTTCTCCTTGACGAACTCGCGGTGGCGCGCGCGCACCCACTCGACGTCGCTCTCCTCGATGCGCAACTCCTGCTCCGGCACGCGCGGCGCGTACCTACTCGCGGACGCCAGGTGGTGCGTCGCGCGCAGCACCGCGAGCCACTCCATGTCGAACATGATCTTGGGCGGCGCTCGCGGCGCTCCAGACGCTTGTTCGCCATCGCTGCTGCTCGCGTCCCCGTCGTCCGTCGGGATGTCGAGCACCTGCAGGAACTCGCGGCGCGGGAGACACTTGTCGAGCGCCAGGAACTTGGTCACCTGCTCCACCGGCGGCTTCGTCGCGACCGGAGCAGCAGAGGCGTTCGAGTCCCCACTCGCAGCAGTCGTCGTCGTCACTTCGGCCTCCGCCGCCTTCTCCTCGCCTTCTTCCTCTTCCACATCGTCGAACACGCCGTGACGCACGATCGCCGCGAACTTGACGTGCAGGTGCGCGGCGAACCAGTGCTTGGGCTTGAGTTGGTGGAGCAGCAGCTCGCCCGCAGGGCTGCCGAGCGAGTTCGTGCGGATCTCGTCCTGGAAGAACGGCTTGCGGCGCACGAGCGCGCGCACGTCGCCGTGCTGCTCGACGCCGCGCGGCCAGTCGTGCGAGAGGAAGACGTCGAGCCGTTTGCCGCCGGTGCTCTTGCTGGCCTCTTGGGCACGTGGCTTGGGCTGCAGGTGTGCGAGCTGGAAGACCTCGAGCTCGCGCACGTGGTAGATGCTGCGTAGAGAGGCGGCGTCGAGCGGCAGGCGCTCGAAGCGGCCGGCGGCGTAGTCGTGCGCCTTGAAGATCCCCGAGAGTCCGGCGAGGCGCAGCCCCGCGACATTGACGGACCCCGCCGCGCCGAGGTAGAACATGTTGGGCGCCACCCAGCCGCCGTAGTGCAGCTCCGAGAGGTACCCAGACGCCTCGTGGTTGCCGCCCACGAAGACTGTGAGCACGGGCGCCACCTTCGCGCCGCTGTAGTACGCGTGGAAGGCGTGCATCGCGCGAAACTTTGGCGGGCATGCGAGCGTCGCCAGGTCGCGCGTGTTGCGCATGCACTCGAAGTCCCCGCAGCAGAGCAGCAACTCCACAGGCCGCGCCGGTGCCAGCGCGTCCACGTGCCGCACGGTGGCGTAGATGTCGTCCAGCATCCCGTGCGCGCAGCCCACGACCGCGACGCGCACCATGATGTCGCTCTGCTTGGTTGTAGCAGCACTTGATATGTACAGGTTACACCTTCAATAGTAGGGTGGAGACTTCTATTGAAAGTGTAACCAAAGTGTAGCATTCTTTTTGAGCGACTCGATTGACGGATTAGCCTGGAGTTCTCAACTGCAGTATGTCACTCTAGGATCTAGTGTACAGGGTGGTGACTACGTTCTGCCAGTGTGTCCGAAGATGCTGCGTATGGTGTCGAGCGGTACGAGTCGTGTCACGTCACGGGTCGCTAGGAGGCGGGGAAAGCGATCGAAGATGACTCCGCCGCTTCCGCTGGAGCGGAGTGGGTCGATGGCGCTGTCGAGCTTAGACGTGTTGGTCGAGTCACTGCAGCGAAGGTGGCGGAGATGCGCTGCGAAGGTTGAGTAAAGCTGGAGCACGTGCTGGGCCATGTTCCGTGGCGTATGGCTGTCGAACACGAGCGCGTTGCGTTGCGTCCAGAGTTGGTGAAGTACGATCCCGCGAAAGATGTACCAGACTGTCCGGACAATGTCCGGGTCAAGGTCAGAGTCATGGGGAACTTTCGCCGACTGGGGGTTCACGATGTGCTTCCAGGTAGGTGTTCTACCGAGCATCGGGATCCAATCCCGGTCAACGAGTCTCCACAGCTCCGCTGCATGTCTGCACTCGAAGAAAAGGTGTTTCTCGGTCTCGACTGCGTCGCACCCCGGGAACGGGCAGATCATGATGTCGAGTTGCTGGTGCTGGAGGAATGAGAAGCGGCTGCCGACTGGGAGCAGTCGGTACGCGAGGCGCAGTTGGAGGTCGTGATACACAGGCAGCAGGGCGATTCTCGCACGAGAGAAGCTTCATCAACGCGGATGCGCGAGCGCGCGAATGCGGGTACCTATGAGCCTGGGGTGCGACGCGGTCGAGACCGTGAAACATCTCTTCTTCGAGTGCAGGCATGCAGCGGAGCTGTGGAGACTCGTTGACCGGGACTGGACCCCGATGCTTGGCAGAACACCAACCTGGAAGCATATCGTGAATCCCCAGTTGGCACAAGTTCCTCGTGATTCGGACCTTGACCCGGACATTGTTCGGACAGTCTGGTACATCTTCCGCGCGATCTTATGCTCCGCCAACTCTGGACGCAACGCAACGCAACGCAACGCAACGCGCTCGTGTTTGACAAGCACTCGCCACGCAACTCAGCCCAGCACGTGCTTCAACTCTACTCCACGTTTGCAGCGCACCTCCGTCACCTTCGCCGCACAGACTCAGTCGACAAGCCCAAGCTCGACAGGGTCATCGACTCACTCCGCTCGAGTGGGAGCAGTGGAGTCATCGTCGACCGCTTTCCCCCACCTCCTAGCGACCCGCGACGTGACACGACTCGTACTGCTCGACACCATACGCAGCATCTTCGGACACACAGGTAGAACGTAGTCACCACCCTGTCTGTACACTAGATCTTAGAGTGGCATACTGCAGTTGAGAACTCTAGGCTAATCCGTCAATCGAGCC
>JAASFH010000854.1:0-11630 GCA_023333695.1 Globisporangium yorkense
AATCGAGGAACGCAGCATGCAACTCACTTGCAAGATGCAAGGTCAAATGGCGCAGGTCTGCACGATAAGTTACTTCGGATCAGCGGGTGATGGTCGATGGCAAGGAGGTTCACACTGTCAGGTTGTGTTTGTTGCAGTCCGAGGCACGCACTCACGACGGCAGGATCACCTGCTGCTCCTCCAAAGAGTGCGACCAAGTCTTCTGCTTTACTGCCTCTGTCGCCAACTCCATGTTGTGGTTCTTAGTGCCTCTTGACTCCTCCACAGCTCTCTCCTACCGTTCAGGTGGTCGCTTTACCGCAGTCGACTGGACGCATCAATACCTCCATCCACCCTCCACTCACAGATGTCAGACACATCGGCTAGCTCTGCTGCTGCTGCTGCTGCTTCGCCTGCTGGAACGCCTCCATGCCCTGGAGCCACGCGCCGTCGCTCAGTCCGTGCGGACAGTACGCGCACACGACCCCAAGCGCGCTGATGTCGCGAATGTTGCCGTACTCGTTGTCGAAGAAGAGCATGTCGGCGTACTCGACGCCGCTCTGCTCCTTGAGCTGCGCGAAGTGAACGCACTTGTTGCGCGGGTAGATGGCCTCGTAGTCCACGACGCTCTGTAGCGACGCCTTCCGGCTCGAGCCGTCGGTGGCCGTGAGCTCGACGTCGAGCAGCCGCATGCACGTCTTCGCCCAGTGCGGCTCCGTGGTCCTGGACGCCACCGCCACCTCGGTCTCGTGGCGGAACTGCTCGTCGAGCTCCAGCACGCTCAGCACGGCGTCCACAGCCGGGAAGAAGCGCACCTGCTCGCCCGCGCGGTCCGTCACGGCGCCGGTCGCTGGGTTCTTCCGGAACGGCGCGCCGTCGAGCTCGTACATCTCTGGGAGCCAGAGCGTGAAGTCCAGGTCGAAGACCACGAGCTTCGGGACGTGGCGCCACTCGCGCGCGAGCGGGTTTGCATGGACGCTGGTACCGGCGCTGGAGTTGGAAGAGGGCGAAGACGAAGCGCCTGCAGCGCCGCGGGTCTTGGGTTTGGAGCGCGCCATGATGTTGTGGCGATTTGACTGATCAACTGGTCAAGTGGGTTGAAATCATGACATGGCAGTTTCGAGTTTATGTTTATTCGAATGAAATCATGACACGCTACCTGTTGTCTTCCATCCATCCTTGCTTCGTCCTTGCTCGTTCGCTTCTCTCGCTGTGAGACGCACGCGTCAGGCATCCACGAGAACCTCCGCGTAGTCCACGAGCTCGCCTTGCGCCGCGCGGGCGTCGAGAACTGCGAACACGATCGAGCTCGAGTTCAGGATGCGTTTCATGCACAGCGTGCAGACTGTCTTGGTCACCGGTGTCAGCTCCTTCTCCTTCGTCGTCGACGGTAGATGTAGCGTCTTCCGTACTCGACATCTCGAACACACGCGCAGTGTACAGACCGCGCAGTTCTTCTCCTTCGGCGATGTTCTCGGGAGCTTGAACTTGGTCGGGATGCTCTTGCTGCACTGCGCGCACACGAGCGATTCATCTCTTGATCGTGTGCTGGTGCTCGACGACGACGAGCTACCAGCACGGCCGCCGCCACTGGATGTCGAGCTTGCTGGCGATGGCAGCGGTCCGGAACTTGGATGCAGGGAGCTCAACACCCGCGAGAGCTTCTTCATCGTACCACAGTGGCTGCTCTTCCACACCGACACTGTGACCTCCGCAGTCGTGGCTGCGATCAGCGGAGGTGTCGTGTCTCCCATCGGGACGACTACTCCGCGGATGAACACCTCTGTGCAGTTCAGGCTGCGTTCGCGAAAGATGTAGCAGAACGATATCTTGGCGCGCACGACGGAGAGCTCTGCGAGGTCGCGGATGCCGGGAATGTCGACCGAGTGCTTCACGTGATACCCGATGCGCTCGCCGTTCGGCGTCTGTGCAAAGCCGTTCGAGTCGATGCAGACCACGTCGCGCATGCGGATGACCGATCCAACGAGTGGCGGATTGCCTTTCGCGTACCACTTGAGACTCAGCTCGCGGAACGGGTCGCGCTCGCTCGGCTTGATGACCGACGCCAGCACCGCCCAGTCCACGAAGCCGGCCTCCACATACGCAGACTTGAGCTTCATCGCCTCGGCGCTCGGGCTGATCACGCCGTACATGACGTCCTCGAGACTTCCCTCGACCGATCCGAACGCGAGCATCGGCGCCAGCACCTTGAACCCGTCCGAGTTCTGTGCGTCACTGTCGAGATCGGGTACGCGCTCGCGGTACACGCGCACGTCGTCGCGCTGCTTGATCTTCTTCCAGCGGCGCTCGTCCACGACGCCGTTGTGTACTGCGAGGTGCTCGTTGTACTCGTCCATCGTGTTCTTCACAACGGTCTCGGCGGCCGCGATGAGCTGCAGCTCGTCCTCGCGGGTGAGCACAATCGGCGGGAACGTGTCGGCAGGCAGCGGGAACTTCATGGCTGGCAGACGCGCAAACGGCGAGTACGCGTCAGCTGGTAGCTGGAAGCTCATGCGCAGTGTAACGGCGCAGGTCCGTGGCGCTGTTGGCGCGGTGGCGCGGCGAGGACTCTGCTGGCGCCGTCAGCACTCCTGAGACCGCTCGTGTCGCTCCGTCGCAGAATGATTGGGAACTGTAGCACGCCTGTGTGGAACTTGCTGAGGCTCGCATTGATCGCTGCCGACGAAGCCGCGCCAGCCATCCGCGAAGTGCATCGTCGTTCCCTTCTTTTGCTCACCAATCGCCTTCGTTCATCGCCGTCTCGTTCAACGAAGTTCGACCAGGTTGACAGCTCGCTTCACCCACGTCGTCTTGAGGAACCCACGCAAGCAGCGCCAAGCACATGATCTCGAGCACCGGCTCCCACGAGCGCTGGGAACACGAAGCTGCCAACGTTGGACTTGAGGCATCCAGTTTCGTGTCTTGACCGACTGACTGGCAGCGGCTCGTGTGTGGACTGTGTGCGGTGGCGAGCTCGCGGACGCTGAAGCTGTTCCAGAGCGGCAGGTAAATCGCCGGGAGATCGTGAGTGAAGCACCACAAAGCTGTGTGTGCGTCGACTAGGAGCCCAGCACCAAGCAGATCGCGTAGCGCTCATCGACGAGTTAACACGGCGTTCGTTGAGCGCATGACGACCAGCAATCACGACACCAGTGACGTCGTGAGAGAGTCACATGAGTCATGACGCTCCGAACGACAACAAGAGCTATGGAACAACGAACGCTGCGCGCGTGGCGAATTCTGTACTACTCGGGGATGTCCTCCAGCCCGCTCGACTCGGTTCTGCTCATGCTCAGTGCGGACGCGTAGTCCACGAGCTCGCCTTGCGCTGCGCGCGCGTCGAGCACCGCGAACGTGGCGGACCACGCGCCGACCACGCACGCCAGGCAGCTCGTGCAGAACGCCCGGTTGCTCGCTGTCAGTTCCTTCGCCTTCGACGTCGACGCCAGGTACAGCGTCTTGTAGACGCGGCAGCGCGAGCATAGGCGCGCCGCGCAGACCGCGCAGCTCTTCTCCTTCGAGGACGAGCCCGGGAGCTTGAACTTGCTCGGGATGCTCTTGCTGCACCGCGCGCACGAGAGCGGTCCGTCGCGCGATCGCGCGGTCGAGGTCGCTGGTGGCGTCGAACTGTCGCTACCGCTGCTGACGTTGCTGCTGGACGCCGAGCTCGAGGAAGACAGCAGCGCGCGGACGGCCGAGGGCTGGCAGCTGAGAATGCGCGTGAGCTTCTTCATCTCGGCACAGTGCGCGTTCCGACAGACCGAGACCGTGACCTCGGCGGTCGTGAACGCCATGAGGCTCGCGGGGGCGTCCCCCATCGGGTCGATGACACCGCGCATGAATATCTCGATGCAGTCGGCGCGGCGTTGCCGGAAGAGGTAGCAGAACGAGATCTTGGCGCGTACGACGGAGACGCCCGGCTGCTCGGTCACGTCCGGGATCTCGACCGAGTGCCGCAAGTGGTACCCGATGCGCTCGCCGTTCGGCGTCTGCGCAATGCCGTTCGACTCGATGAAGAGCGCCGAGCGCGGCCGCATAACAGCACCGACGAGCAGCGAGTTGCCCTTGACGACGCGCTTGACGCTCAGCTCGCGGAACGGCTCGCGCTCGCTCGGCTTGATGATCGGCGCCAAGAGCACCCAGTCCACGAAGCCGTCCTCGACGTACGCGGTCTTGAGCTGCATCGCCTCGGTGCTCGGGCTGATCGCGCCGTACATGACGTCCTCGAGACTTCCCTCGATCGACCCGTACGCGAGCATCGGGGCTAGGGACTTGAGATCCTCTGGGTCGTCCGCGTCCAGCTCGCTGCTGTTGCTGTTGCTGCTCTGGGACGCGGTGGTCGACGCCACCACGCCCGTCGTCACGCCGTCGAGACTCGCGCTGCGCTCGCGGTACACGCGCACGTCGTCGCGCTGCTTGATCTTCTTCCAGCGGCGCTCGTCCACGACGCCGTTGTGTACTGCGAGGTGCTCGTTGTACTCGTCCATCGTGTTCTTCACGACGGTCTCGGCGGCCGCGATGAGCTGCAGCTCGTCCTCGCGGGTGAGCGCGAGCAGCGGCGCGGCCATCGTCGTCATCATCATCGAGCTACAGCTGTACTATTGCGTTGTTGTTCGCTTGTTCTCTCCGGTGTCGGTTCGCGAGTGACGATTGGTTCTTCTTCGCTGTCTGTAGGTCGCTCGCGTGTCGTGTCAAGTGCTGGAGCGCAAGACTCAAGTCCACAAAACGAGGAGCGACACATGCGTGGGGTTCACTTTGGACCGCCAGATGGCGGGAAGTGCGCACGAAGTGGTGCTCTGTCGTGTCAAGTCGTGCCACTGTACCGCCGTTTGTCGACGACCGCGATGGCTTTGGCTCGAGGCTTTGAGCCTTTGACGACGGCGACAAACAGAGGAGAACCGCGATCGACTTGACGCGGAGTTCGTTCCGAGTGTTGAGTCAACCAGTGTGGCGCGTGGCGAGCATGTGCATCTGTGCGTGTCCGGTCTTTCGCAGGTGTGAGCAGGATACATCGCGAGCTGCGAGCCTTGAACTTGGTTCGGGGGAGGAGGATGCGGTCTTGCGTAGAATACAAAGACATAGAGAGAGAGAGAGAGAGAGAGAGAGAGAGAGAGAGAGAAGCGGGTTTAGGGACGACTCCAGTGCATGAAGGTCGCTTGCAGGCGGCAGCTTGCTGCTGGCGCCACGCCTACGATTCTGTGGTCGTCCTCCTTGCAGATTTGCAGGCTCGCGGCCTGATACCCACACAACACTGTGGTGGTCGACGGATTAAAGGCAGCGGCAAACGATCGTCGAGTGCTGCTTGGTCGAGGTGTCGCCACCAGGCCAGCAACCAGGGCAACCAGGTCGTCCATTGCACGTAGCGTTGCGCGTCCGCCGAGTCCAATCTGGATAGGCAACTTCCGAGTCTGCTGACTCAGAAGACGAGCCGCGAGAAGCGAGTGTGAGGCAGCCACACGCTGCACGTGGCATCGAAGTTGGTTGCTGCTCTCAGCGTTGCGGCGTGGAAGCCCTAACACTGCGACGAGGAGCACAAGTCCACAGACGGGAGGACCATTCCGAGACGATGATGCGCTGTCTATCCGCGACATCGTGAGCAATGCGGTGCATGCTGTCGGGACTGCAACGCACCTTCAGAGCGCAACTTGCGTACTATTAGCAGAGCCCCACGAGCCTTGTTGTAGCGCAAGCCCTCCGAAGGAGACCGTGCTGCTCCATCGAGTATCGCTTTGTGGAGACGAGCGCGGCCGTGGCGATTGCACTCAAACAAACACCTTGCAGCTTCGATGCAGTAACAGCAAAATCCGAACGATAGGAATGAATCTTTGAATTTATCGAGCCACATGATTTCTCGCTGAATCACGACTTGGAATCGCAACCAAATCACGAATTGGAATCACGACGCTTGAATCTTGCCAAACGGCAATGCAATCAGGTATTGCCGTTTGGCATTGGTCTTGACAAGGCGGCATGCTTTGCTTTCCATTGCTTTGAGATGTTTGAATTTACCAGGGAGGCTAAGCTTTGAGCGATCTCGATTGCCGCTCTAAGAGATCCTGCTGTGAGCATGACCACAACCATTCTTCTCGGATGTATTCAGTGCACACAAATGCAAAACGCTGCTCGCGCTTTCGAAGCGGTGCTGCTCGCAAATGCAAAGCACGATTGTCGGCGCCGGAATCGGCGGCTGTAGCGGTCTTAGGGTACTGCCACAGGTCATTAAAAAATCCGAACGGGCGAAATTGATCCGTATGAAATTAACCGGGATCCATGATTTCTCAATGAATCATAGCGTGGAATCACGGGCTGAAATCACGACGATGTCTTTCGCATGAATCCGCCATGTGCGCCAAGTGTGATCCGACTTTGGGCTCATGTAAGCGAGATGGCGCGACGACCCAGTTGGCAATGTTGAATGGAGGAACTCGCGTGCACACTTGCGCTCGCAGCTTGAAAGTGATGCTTCCTCCTATCTTACATCAGAGACATTGATGACCACACGAGCAGTACTGCAGCTCCGCCTTTCAAAACGAGCGCGCTGACACAAACAAACGAGACTTCGTTACTGTCGCCACTCCAACTCTACTCGCCCCCCTGCTGCTGCTGCTGCTGCTTGCGTCCACGCCCACTCGCCTCCTTGCCTCTCTTGTCAGCCTTCCGCGAGAGCCTCCGTGTAGTCCACGAACTCGCCCCGCGCCGCGCGAGCGTCGAGCACCGCGAACGCGGCGGAGCTTGAGTTCAGAATGCGCGCCATACACAGCGTACAGACGGTCTTAGTCACTTGTGTCAACTCCTTCTCCTTCGTCTTCGACGGCAGCTGCACGGTCTTCTGCACGCGGCAGCGCGAGCACACGCGCGACGCGCAGATCGCGCAGTTCTTCTCTTTCGACGACGAGCTCGGGAGCTTGAACTTGCTCGAGAGGTTCTTCTTGCACTGCGCGCACGAGAGCGGTCCGTCTGCCGCTTGCGCGGTGGCGGAGCTCTTCGATGAGAAGTTGTCGCTGCTGCCGCCGTCGCTTGACGCAGAGCTGTGGATGCCACCGCCACCGCTGGATGTCGAGCTCGAGGACGACAGGAGCGTCTTGGAGCCTCCCGGACGGAGGGAGCTCAGCACTCGCGAGAGCTTCTTCATCTCGGCGCAGTAGCTGCTCTTCCACACCGACACGGTGATCTCGGCTGTCGAGGCTGCCGTGAGCGTCGCGTTCGTGTCCCCCTGTGGGCTGATGACACCGCGGAAGAACACCTCGACGTTGTTCGGACTGCGCTGGCGGAAGATGTAGCAGGTCGAGCCCTTGGAGCGCACGAGCGAGAGCTCCGGGAGCTCGCGGATGCCCGGGATCTCCACCGTGTGCCGCAGGTTGTAGCCGATGCGCTCGCCGTTCGGCGTCTGCGCGAAGCCGATCGAGTCGATGTAGAGCACATCGCGCATGCGCATGACCGTGCTGATGAGCAGCGGATTGCCCTTGACGAACCACTTGATGCTCAGGTCGCGGAACGGGTCGCTCACGCTCGGCGTGGCGATCGACGCCAGCACCGCACAGTCCACGAAGCCGTCCTCGACGTACGCGGACTTGATCAGCATCGCCTCGGTGCTCGGCGCGAGCACGCCGTACATGACGTCGTCGAGGGAGCCCTCGAGCGAGCCGAACATAATCATGGTTGCGAGTACCTCGTCGCTGTCGCGGTCGGGCGCGCGCTCGCGGTACACGCGCACGTTGTCGCGCTGCTTGATCTTCTTCCAGCGGCGCTCGTCCACGACGCCGTTGTGTGTCGTGAGGTGCTCGTTGTACTCGTCCACGGTGTTCTTCACGACGGTCTCGGCGACCGCGACGAGCTGCAGCTCGTCCTCGCGGGTGAGCACGAGTGGCGGGAACGTGTCGGCGGGCAGCGGGAACTTCATACTGGAGAGAGGGAGGAAAGGCGAGAGAGATACTGGTGGAGCCTGGAGATCGATCAATCCTCGGGTGTCTGCTGCCCTCTCTCACTCTCTCACACTGGCGGTCGTGAGCAGCTCGCCGTGCTCGGCACTCGCAGATAGGAGGCAGTAGCTGATGCTGCTCACTGGGAAAGTTCGCGAGTGGCGTTCGCGCGCACGCGAGGGAACGTGCACAAGGTCTCCTTCGAGTGGTGGTGCTGCAGTATCAAGTTGGCGACTGGCGAACAAGAGCCGGGAGCGCTTCCCGCTTTCGTCACTATCGATGCTCTCGTGGGTGATCGCGATAGCAACGCATGGCTGTGTGTGTGCGCGCGAGACAACCAGCTCGATATGCAGCAATGCGATGAACAACATCGGGCTTTGAGGGATCTCCGATCCTCATACTCGCTTGTCGACACCTTCGGGTCAAGCGAACGGCATAGCGGCTGTCGTTGTCGTTGCCGTCGTCGTCGTGCCACCTTCAAAGGAACGCCTTCGATAGCGGAAGATGATGCGACATCCTGTTCGACGCGCTCTGTTTGACGTCACGGCCGCCGTCGCGAGTGTCGTCGTGGGCGACGGTGGTGTCGTCCTAGTCATGGTCCTGCTTTTGGTTCGCAGCATGACCGGAAACGCTGCCAATGTGATCCAAATGTTCGCTTCATGAGTGGCGACAATAGCTCGAGAGCATTGAGTCGCCACGACGATCAGTAGACCTGCATGATTCACGAAGTTCAAGGGCTCTGCATACAAAAATCAAGTGAATTCCGCCAAATCTGCCAGAATCACGAGCCATGAGCGAGCCGCGGTCGCTGCTCAGCGCGCTCTCGCCCCAGCTGCAGGCGCTCGTGGCGGCGTCTCTCGGGGACGCGCTGCCGACCTCCGCCATCACGAGCAGCAGCAGCAACAGCAGCAACAGCAGGAGTAGCAGGATCGTACCCTCGCAAGCGGCACCTGAGCCCACCTCCACCAGCACAGCACCGCGTGCCCCTCTCATTCAAGAGAGCGAGTCGCCCGCCGCGAAGCTCAACCCGTCCGAGCTCTTTGGTGGGCTCGCTCCGATGTGCTACGCTCCCATCGCCTCGCACGCCAGTGAAGTAGGGTGGCGACTCACACGACGTGTGCTGACGCAGCGCTCAAGCACCCCGAGTCTCCGGGCTTCGTCGTGCGCGACGCGTTCCTCGGCGCCGAGCCCGCAGCTGCCGCGCATGAGGCGCTCGTCGCGCTCGCGGCCACCGAGCGCTTCCACGCGGCCAAGGTCGGCCACGGCGAGCAGCTGCGCAGCGAGCGCGCGGCGCGCGGCGACCGCATCCACTGGCTCAAGCGCCCACGCGCCCCCGAGAGCGACGCGAGCGACACGGCGCTGCACCCGGCGATTCTGCACCTGCTGCGGCGCGTGGAGCGCGTGGCGTTCGGCGTGAAGGCGGCGCTGGCGCCTGACATGGACGTCCGCAACGTCACGTCCACGCAGCTCGCGATCTTTGTATCCTTCTCTTCCAACTGATGTGTGTGTGAGTGGATAGGAGTGGATGGAAGTGGGTGCCTGCTGCTTCCTTGACTGCGCTCTCCCTCTCTCTGATAGCCAGGGGACGGAAGCCGCTTCGTTCGACACGCAGACACGTACTCGAGCGCGCACCAGGACGCGGCCGGCGCGGCGTCGTCGGCGTCCTTGGACGGACTCGTGCGGCTCGTCACGTGCGTCTACTACCTGAACAAGGACTGGGAACCCGCGCACGGAGGGCACCTGCGCGTGTACGTCAGCGAGTCGCCGTCGTCACCGTCCTTGCCGAGCCACTGGGACGTCCCGCCGAAGCTGGACACGCTCGTCGTGTTCCGGAGTCTCGACGTCGATCACGAGGTGCTCCCGACGTTCCACGAGCGGATGGCGCTGACGATCTGGTACTACGGGCGTGTGAAGAGCAGTCCTCTCACGCAACAGCACCATCAGCAGAAGCAGCGAGAGGATCCGCTCACGCTTGTGAAGAAGCTGGTGCTCCCGCCTGCTCTCAGCGCTGTGTCCGTGCCAACACCGCAGCGAGCGCCGTCTGCATCCCTGCCGCCTCCAGCAGCACCTGAGCTGCTGGGCTCAGCCACCGACACGATCTTCGTCGCCATTCCGAGCTACAGAGACTCGGAGTGCCGCTACACCGTGGACGACTTGCTGCTCAAGGCACGCCACCCCGAGCGAATCCGCGTCGGGATTTGTCTGCAGCAGAGCGAGGACGACGGCGAAGACGACCCGCGCGAGTACTTTGCGAGCAAGTACTCGCCCGCGCAGGTTCGTGTCAAGTGGGTGGACTACCGACATGCGGCTGGTCCCTGCGTTGCGCGAGCGGAAGTGCAGAAGCTCTGGGAGGGCGAGGCGTTCTACCTCCAGATCGACAGCCACATGCGCTTCCGCCACGATTGGGACGCGTTCCTGATCGCTGAGCTCGCCAAGTGTCCAAGCGCCAAGCCGATCCTCACGACATACCCGCTCGGGTACACCCTTCCCAACAATGTGCGTGTGTGTGAGGTTGATCGCCAAGGAGAGGGTGGAGCCACTGATGCTTGTGCATGTGGACTCAATCGTCATGGTGACATCGTGCAGGTGTCACCGGACGTCCGTCCAACGTTGCTGTGCGCCTCGAGGTTTGATGAGAACGGCATTCTGCGTCAGTCGAGCAAGACGCTCTCGAAGACGTCTCCAGTGTACGTTCCTGTTGTTGCTGGTTGGTTGATCTGAGGATCCGGTGGTGCGGCAGAATGCGATCCCTGACGTTGCGTGGTGGTCGTGTGTGCGCGCAGCCCTCTCGCATCGAGTTTCTGGGCTGCGGGGTTCGCGTTCTCGTCAGCGGCGGTGATCAGCGAGGTGCCATACGACGAGAGCCTGCGCTTCCTGTTCTTCGGGGAGGAGGCGTCGATGAGCGTGCGGCTATGGACGTCCGGCTGGGACTTCTTCGCGCCGGGCGAAGCGGTCGTGTACCACTTGTGGACGCGCGCATACCGCCGCGTGTTTCAGGAGGTCGAGGACGCTGAGACGCTCAAGTGGCGCGCGGGGTCACAGCAGTATGTGCGAAGACTGCTCGTGCCGACGGAGAGCGCCTCTGCAGACTTGCTGTCCAACAAGTCGGCAGGTGCAGTCTCTGACGAAAGCGTGCTCGCTGGCAAGTACGCGCTTGGAGACGAACGCTCGCTCGCCGCCTACGAAGCTCGCATCGGCGTGAACTTTGCAGCGCGCGAGGTTGCCTGGGCGGCGGAGTGGGGACACCTCGACCCGATCCATTTTGAACTCTCCACGAAGGTCGCTGCGGTTCACGCGCCAATGTAGTCCCGAGCCGTACAGCCGACCAATGTAAAGGTACGAGCGCTCCGTCGGTGTGCTCGAACGAGCTGACGCTTCCAGCATCAAAGCTCCGTTAACTCGATCAAGCGTGTGTGTGGTCGAATGCTCGATGCTACACATCTAAGTGGTCCATGCATAAATCCACAAAGTTCCCAAGTCCTCACGGTAGACTGTTCAATGCCTAGCTGACTCACGCTTCGATATGTGCGGCAAACGCTGTTCCAACAGGACCAAGCAAGTGTGGTGAGCTGGGTATGGAAGAGTCTCAACCAGTTTGTTGTCAGTGCCGAGTCGAGCGAGATGATCGGCATCTGCGTTGCGAACGAGTCTCCCTTGCTCCGTTTCGACATGTGTGGCCTAGCCGACTGATAGTCGGTCTGTCGAGCTTCTCCACCAGACTATAGACCTTCA
>JAASFH010000855.1:0-11623 GCA_023333695.1 Globisporangium yorkense
ATCGTGACGCCGACGGTGCGAGCGTTCGGGTGCGACGCACTCGTGGACTTCCTGAGCCTGCGCAGCCAGATCCAGCACCTGACGCGGGACGTACACGTCGTCGAGGGCGATGCGAAGACTATCACGCGAGTCGACGGACGCGACGTCGATCTCTGTGTCGCCCCACGCGACTTGACGCAGTTCTACTCCGTCATGCCCGAAGTTGTCGACTTGTGCTTCTCCAGGATACGCTACGTCGAGTACATGTGCACGCTTCGAGAGATCGCCAAGAACAAGAGCGTGAAGTGCACGCTGATCGCGCCGTCCAGAACAGCACTGTTGCCTGACTTCGAGGCGCGGATCGCGCTGCAGGCGGTGCGGAACACGATCGTCACGCAGGACTTCGACAAGAAGATCACGTTCGCGTTCCAGGACGAGTCCGTCTCCCGAGCCTTCGCAGAGGCGTACAAGGAGCTGCTCGAAGACGAGTTGTGCTACAGCGCGGAGATTCCGGAGGACAATTTGTGGTTCTAGAGATGCCAGACTTGCTTCTGACGATGCTATCGATAACGACTTCGCTCATTGTGTGTGTTCTCTTCGCATTGCATTCGGATGCTGATGAGCGTGTGTTCGCGCTTGCAGAGCTACACTGCGCTTGACAGACACTCTGGCGACAGTTTATCAGCGCAACTCCTACAACTCGCTGACTCGAAGGTTCCTTGCCGAACGGCACGACACTTCTTATCCCGACTGCTTCTCCTTCCGACAACTGCAGCACCCAGTCTATCGATGGAACCTGCACGCGCAAGCGCTCTTCAGACGGCGGCACTTGCGACATATCGGAGGCGGTGATGTCCGCTGGCGCTTCGAACTCGACTCGAGTGTCACTACCGTAGCCTCGGCCACTAGAAACCGAGCTGCTATAGCGGCCACTGGATCCGGAGTTGCTGCTGCCGCCGTACCACCATCACCCCTGCAATAGCGATCCGAATAGCTCCCCGGGTGATTGCGATCGGACGCACCTCGATCTTTGTCGTCGTGAGAGTACCTGTTGTAGTCGCTGCTATCTCTGGTGTCACGCTGAGACTCCCTTCGCGCTTGAGCTACTGGCAGGGCTTGCACTGACGCGCGTTCGGCTCGTCCACGCTCATCAAGTGCGGCGGCGGCAAGCTCAGCTTGGTCGTCGTGATCCTCGAACCCTTGACCACTAACTGTCTTCAGGGAATCGGCAGTCGTGTCGAGACCCGACAGCATCGAGTCGTGTTTGAGATGATGGATGGATGCCAGGTGCCACCAGCACGCGACTCGGCTGTTGATGTGGCGATTGACCCGTTGAGCATGAGCGATAGCGACTTCACGAGCACACGCTGGAGAAGAACGTCGCTCACAACAGTGCCACTGACGAAGTTACCAGCTACAGCAGCGCCGCGCGGGCAGAGCAAGATCGAGATGGTGAAGCTAACGTTCGGCTGGTTCCGTCGATACCTGTGCCGACCAGCAAGAGCACCTGAGAATGCTCTCGCATCAGGGCACAGCAGCAGTATCGACCGCATTTCCGATCTCATGATCGACAACTGCGACGTGAGCGGCGAGCTGCTGGCGTTCATGGACTCGCACGCGATCGCCGCACTGTGTGCCGCTCTGCGGTTCAACAAGCGCGCGTGTTATGTACTGGAAGACAAGCATCGATGGCGTGAGCTGCTGAGGTTGCAGTGCGGCGTGATCATGTCAAAGAGCGGCAAAGGCTACGTGTCGTGCAAGACTGTGTGGTCGGAGGAAGACGAGTATGACTTCTTGTTCAGGGGTCCAGTCACCGTGACGCCGACAGTGCGAGCGTTCGGATGCAGAGCACTCGTGGACTTCCTGAGCCTGCGTACCCAGATTCAGCACCTGTATCAGGACGTGCACATCGTGGAGGGCGATCCGAAGACAATCGCGAATGTGGACGGCCACAATGTCGATCGTTGTGTGGTACCGACTGTAAAGATCCAGTACGGCTATGGCCGTCACGGTGAACATTGCTGGATATACCCTTTCGACTACGCGCATGAGCTCCGAGCAATCGCCGAGTCCAGTAATACGACGTGTGCTGCAATCGAATCGGTCTCAACCACTTGGGAGCTGCACCTCAAACCGGAGGTTGAGGCGAGTTGTGCGATGCAGGCAATCCGGGATACGGTCTTCTCGTGCGACTTCAACAAGAAGATCGCGTTCGTGTGTCCCGACGAACGCATGTTCCGAGCCTTCAAGACAGCGCACAAGGCGCTGCTTGAGAACGTGCTGCGGTATCGCGCGGAGATCCCGAGACACTGCCTGTGCTGTGACCGTGCGTCCTTTCATTAACCCTGAGATCATATGTGTCGCTTCCATGCGTTCGCCACCGAGTTCAGTATCTTGGTTGGTGAACTGTGTACGTGTGTGTGTCGTTGCCGTGATATCAATGTCCTTGGCCACTAACCATGCACGCAGAGGATCGAGTGTCGAGTATAAGTTCGAGGTTGGTGATTAGGGGATGAAGATCGGAAATCGAGTTCAAGATCGAGATTGCATGTCGAGTTCAAGTTCGAGGTCGGGAGAGTTTACGACCAGGCTCAAGATCGATATCCGGTGTCGAGTCCAAGATCGAGGTCGGGAGTATCGAGTTGGAGATCGGATTCCGAGTTCAAGATCGGGTGTGAGTCCCAAGATTCAAGTCGGCCACGTGTTCGATTTCAAGCATTCTTGCTAAGTCGACAGTTTTACCTTGTAGTTTGTATGTAAATGTCGTATCGTACTTAATCCAGCAAAACGATCTTTCCCGTTTCACAATCTCGCGATCATTCGCATAATTGCCAGGTCACAAGCAAGTCGAGTGAGAAGAAAGCGAAGGAAGCAGCAGCATGGGCAAGTGGGGCGCGTCGACGGCGCTCGTGGTGCTCGTGGCGCTCGCCGCGGCGTTCTGCGCGGAGGCGGCCAAGGGCCCGAAGATCACGAACCAGGTGTTCTTCGACGTGAACATCGGTGGGAAGGCGGCGGGGCGCATCGTCATGGGGCTCTACGGCAAGACGGTGCCCAAGACGGTCGAGAACTTCCGCGCGCTCTGCACGGGCGAGAAGGGCGTGGGCACGAAGGGCAAGCCGCTGCACTTTAAGGACAGCATCTTCCACCGCATCATCCCCAACTTCATGGTCCAGGGCGTACGTTACCAGGCGCAGTGGGTTGTATAGGAGGCGTCGGAGGGAGATAGCGAGGCTGACCGTGCGGCTGGATGACTGGCACCAGGGCGACTTCACGGACTTCAACGGCATGGGCGGCGAGAGCATCTACGGCGAGAAGTTCGCGGACGAGAACTTCAAGCTGTGCGTTTGTATGGCGCTTCCTGTGTATGCTGTTGCTGCTGGTCGTGGAGCTCACTATGTGTGGCTGTATGGTTGGGTATCAGCAAGCACACGGGCGCGGGCGTGCTGAGCATGGCGAACTCGGGCGCGAACACGAACGGCAGCCAGTTCTTCATCTGCACGGTCAAGACGTCGTGGCTGGACGGGCGCCACGTGGTCTTCGGGCGCGTCGTGGACGGCATGGACGTGCTCAAGGCCGTCGAGGCCGTGGGCTCGCAGAGCGGCACGCCGAGCCAGACGGTCACGATCACGGAGAGCGGCGAGCTGGCGGAGGACGACTGGGTCACCGTCGAATAAGCCACGAGAGTCGCCACGTCCGTCGTCACGTACGTGAAGAGCGGCGCGCGGCATCGGCGCTCTTAGCAGAGCGATCTTTTCCACAGAAATCAGAGATCGTGTTCACTCTTGACTTGATGTTTGTATGGTAAAGTCCAGTGACAGTGGACATCCTCAATGCCGAGTTATTATTGCGTTACAGTCCCCCTCTTCACTTGGAGTTTCTATACTCGCCGCGTCGACATGGCGCTCCCGCGCAGCCCGCAACTCATGGAGTTCGACGATGACTCGCCCCGCGTGCCCGTCATGACCGCAGGCGCCAGCAACACCGGTGGCGGCTACTTCTCCGACTTGCGGGCTTCCGATCCATTACCATCACTCCCGCCGCCTCCGCCTACGTCTTCATCCTCAGGCGGCGAGCCCGAGCGCCTCGCGCTCCGCTTTTTCGTCTCGTGCGCAGGCGTCGATGGCGCGCTGGCGGTCGCCTCCTCGTCCACACGCACGGCGCAGACGCTCGTGCGCGGTGCGCTGAATATGCTGACGCAATCCACCGGCGGGAAGCCCAAGGCTGCCGACGTGAACGTCGAGGTGCGCGTGTCCCGCGAGCTGCCGGCGCACCGCACGCGTGCGGGCGAGGACGCCGACGACGCGACCGGCGGCGCGCTCAGCAGCGAGAGCTACTGGAGCGAGCGGCGCCGCAGCCGCAACCCGCACTTCGCCGTGGGCTTCAGCGTGTGCTGCCAGGCGCTCGCCGCCTTCGACCGCCACGTGCAGGTGCTCGTGATGGTGCCGGACGAGGGCCAGAGCGGCAACAAGAACAGCCAGCTCTTCGGCGTCGCGCAGACGACGTTCCAGGAGATGTACGCGGTGGCCACGAGCGGCCGCTTCCAGCAGACGCTGACGCTGCCCGTGCGCTCGGCGCTGCTCGACGGCGCGACCGTCACGCTGCGCTTCGTGGACGTGCAGCCGCAGGCGCACCCGCTCTTCGCCGCGTACAACACGGCGTTCCGCTCGTTCCTCTTCGCGCCGCCCGGCCGCGACGACCAGGACGCGCGGCTGCAGGGCGTCGCGGCCAAGCTCGCGGTCGAGGAGGCCGCCGAGGTCGACTTCAGCGTCAAGATTCCGCTGCAGCTCATGACTGTGTGCCACTTCGAGCTCGCGCACATGTACGCGGACTGGAAGGCGCGGTACAACTACAACCGCAAGAAGAGCCGCCACTTCGAGGACGATCTCGAGGCGCTCAACTTCGGCCACGACGTCTACCGCGTTCAGGTGATCTGCGCGAGGAATCTCATGGCGAGCGCCGGAAGCGGCGGTGCCAGTGGCGGCGGCAGCGCTGATGGCGCAGTCGCTGCATCAGGACGGCCGTCGACGTTCTCGATCGCGGGACGAGGAGGCATCATGAACCGCCTGAAGACGCAGGCGGGCAAGTGGGGCGGACCCGGAGCAAGCGGCGGCAACGGCGACCTGGGGACCGGAAAGGGCGACTCTGGCGGTACGGTGAACCCGTTCGTGGTGATCAAGTACTCGGACGGCGCGAGCGGCCCGCAGGAGTACGTGGTCGGCAAGACCAACACGGAGTACGACACGGGGAACCCCGTGTGGTCGTCGAACAAGTACGTTGCCAAGTGCGCGCACGGGAAGCCGAACACGAAGATGTTCGTGTCCGCGTCGCTGCCGAGCCGCGTCGAGATCTCGCAAGTCAACACGCTCAAGCAGTTTCTCTTCTACCGCCCGAGCGTGCTGCAGAACGAAGGCGGCGAGCTCACGGGCTGGTTGCGCTTCGAGGTGTACAACGAGAGCTACGCGTACATGACTGGCGTTGAGAACGAGCTGATCGGTGAGGTGATGGTTCCGCTGCAGAGCGTGCGCGACGCGATGACGGTGGAACAGAAGGTCGTCTCGGACACCGGCGTCGAGGCGGAGGAGCCGCTTTCTCCGCGTGGGAGCCGCCAGACGGTGTCGTCGCTGACGTTCGTCGATTGGTTCGACGTCCGCTCGCCCGCGACGGACGAAGTGTACGGCCAGATCCAACTGCGACTGAACATCATCTTGTCGAACCCTGTCGCGCCGGCATCCGACCGAGGCGGTGACTTGTCGCTGGGAGAGGACGCGGCGTATGCGACCGAGCCTCGCACGCAGCGCCTGGCAGCCGACTGCGCACCTCCGCCAACGTCGAACCCGCTCGAGAGCGAGATGCCGCTCGAGTTCCTGTACCCGCACGTGCTCAACTTGCAGCGACATATCTCGGAAGTGACGAGCATGATCCGCCTGAGCGAGAGCTTGCTGGCGCAGAAGAAGACGTTCAAGTCGAGCCAGGACAAGAAGCGCGCAGACATCCAGAGCATCCCCACGAACCTCCACGTGTCGTACTTCCGCATCTACCGGAACTTCGCGTCGCAGCTGATGCCGCAAGCGAGCACAGCTGCGTCTGTCACAGCAGCGGCCTTGAACCACCAGGCTTCGACTGAAGATCTGCTTGGACTGGGCTTCTCGAACGCCCACGCACCGACAGAGTCGTCTGCAGCAGCAGCAGCAGCTGCTGCTGCGATTGCGAGCGGACTGTCACTCCAGCAGCGCGCGATGCTGCCAGAAACGCACGCGACGATCACGTGCGGCGCCCCGACCGCCCACGCGATGGGTCTCTCCGAGTACGGTCTCCGCGAGATGGAGTTGGAGATCCACCGCCTGCAAGGGATCCTGGACAAGTGCACACCGCGCATCATGACGTCGAGCGTGAACGACAACGCGTTCGTGCCTGAGGATTCCTCGAACGACTTTGTGTTTACGTCGATCGCCGACGAACAAGACGACGGCGACGACGATCTCAGTGCGGAGACGGAAGGACTTTCGCTCGATGCTGGCGCCGCGCAGTCGTCGGATCGCGATAGTGTGAGTCCGAAGAACGCGCCGAAGAAAGCTGCGCCGAAGAAGTACTCGACAATGGCGGCGCGCGCGGTTGCAGGCGCGAAAGCCGCGAAGAAGCGGCTGCCAGCAGCGAAGAAGTCGTCGAAGCTGAAAGACCAACAGTCTACCGAAGATGGAAGCACGAAGGCGAACGAGGTGAAGTACCCTGCGCTCCGCACCGAAGTGGAAGACGGCATCGACCCGACGACGTCGATCAACTACGCTGTGCGCGTGCTGTGCCGTCTGGAGATGCTGCGGACTGAGTACTACTTGCGGAAGAGCGTGGCTGTCTCGCAGTCCGTGAGCGGTCTGGTGGCGTGCTTTATCACGGAGCTAGACTTGTGTCTCCAGGAACAGAACTTCAAGGTGCTGGAGCAGATGGCGAAGGTTGGGTTCTTGATCGGCTGGGAGAGCTTGATCTCGAGCCACGGCAAGGAGCTGCGCATGCTCTCGGATGCGTGGGTGGCGATCAAGTGCTTGGAGACGTTCGCGTTCCAGTTGTTCGAGAGCAACATCCCGGACGTCGTGCTCGAGAAGCGCGAGCACGTCGGGTACACGATCCGCGTTCCTGTGCCGACAGAGCAGTTCGCGTTGGTGCCCGAGTCGCTCCGCAACGGCGACCTCATCACGGTCACGTCGGTGCTCTTCACTCAGGGCATCAATGAGATGCAGAGTCTCGCGAACATGGTCGGGCACTCGGGGGTGTCGATCCAGTCGAAGATCAACAGCACGAGCTTCCGGTCGATCGTCGAGTACTACAACCGGTTCACGTCGTGCGGCGTGGCGATGTCCGAGATGAGCGTGGGGTCGAACCCAGACGAAATCCTGCGGAATCTCCGCGTGAGCGTCGAGGGTGAGAGCTCGTCGTCCAAGAACACATGCATCCTGCTGCACGCGAGTGACGCGGTCCGCAGTCTGAACGGCGGGCGGGTGACGTACTGCAAGTCGGGCAAAGACCGCACCGCGATGAGCGTGACGCTCGAGCAGGCTCGGCTGCTCGTCCAGCGGAAGCGACACGTGCTGGAGGAGATCGAGTCTGGCGGCGCGTCCGAGTCGGGTCCGCTGGAGGAGGTCAAGAGCGTGGCCAACACGATGCGAGAGTTCGGCGTGCGGATGGAGATCGCGAAGAAGAACGTCGGGCGATACACGTACTCGTTCAACTCGATCCAGCGCAAGCTGCTGCCGGAGATCTATAGACCGCCGATGAGCACGATCCAGGACATCGTCACCTCCGTGACTGCGCGAGACTCCTAGCCTGTCGGCGACAGGCAGGCAGGCAGGCGGGCGGGATACAAGACTACTACTGCAGCGGGTAAGTGCGTGAATGAAGGAACTGATGATCGCATTGGACCTGCTCTTGGTGCTGCTGCTCCTTTGAAGGTGACCAACTAACTGTGCACAGCCAGCTCGAGACGCTCGAGGTGAGCCTGCGCTTCCGCGACAACCTGCGCGAGCAACTCCTGCGACGCCGCAGCAACTTCGACGCGGGTCGACAGCAGAGCGCTCGGCGCGCACGCGAAGAACGCCTTCTCGGCGTTCACGTGCTCACTGGCGGCAGTCTTGCGCATCGCGTCGCAGACGATGTGCACGTCGAGGAGATTGGACGCGTTCGTCACCTCGACCACTTTCCTGACGACGTCTTCAGCAGCCGACACCGGTTGTGGCTGCACGAGTGCCAGCAACGCTTGCAGCACCGCAGTGGAGCGTTTGCCTGAGTTGTGCGCCTGGTAGATCGCGCCTCTCGTCTCCTGGTCCCAGTGCTGCATCGAGCTCAAGCTCGCTTTGACGCTTTGCGAGAGATCGCTCGCACGGACGAGCGCGCTCGTGTCGCTACCAAACAAGGTCTCCGCGCTCGCCAGCTCGGCATTCCACTTGTCGTCTTCCCAGTCACTGAGAGACTGCAGGAGCGTGGAGAACATCCGCAGAACGTCCAGCTGCTCACTATCCACCTCGCTGTTGCTCCGCTCGCGACTGCCAGTCGAGCATCGCACCGCGAGGTTAGACGACTGCTTCAGGAAGCAAAGCGCAAGGCGCTCGCTCATCAAGTCGAGAGTCGGAGCCGTTACGCAGTCGCCAGGAATCGACAGGCAGTGCGCTCGCAGCGTTGCACTCAGCAGCGCCGCGATGGTCGCGTACGATTCCGTCTCGCGAAGTTCGTTCACGTGCTCGCGGTGCTCGCGGCAGAACGCCAGTCCCTTGGACGCGGGCGAGTCGGTGTCAGCGCTGTCGGCGATCTGCAGTCGGAACACGGGGGAGTACTCCGCTGACGAGCACGTCGTGAAGTACAGGGTCCCAGGCTCGAGTCCCGTCGTGACGTGGTGAACTCCAGCGGCGGTCAGCTCCTCCGTCAGTCGTAACTGCGCGGAGTCCAAGTCATCAGATCCGCTCGTGAGCGCGCACAAGTGGATGATGGCTGAGTCCCATCCCACGAGACTCGAGTCGATGCGCTCCACCACAGCCGGCGCGGAGCTCCTGAGCACTGCCTCCCACGCGCTGCGCGCAAGCCGCATCCCGTTGTGGATCTCGAAACGAGTTCGCTCTTGGATCCCGAGGCTCAGACAGTCCATGGCGCCGTTCACTGTCAATGCGAACGGAGCCGACAGCACACCGGAACGCGAACTTGACTCGGGCTCCGACAGCTCCAGTTTGCTGATTGACACCAGCGCCGAGCTGAACGACTGACTCTCGCCACCGTTGATGGCAGCAGCGCTCAGATCCTGTGGCAGCGTGGACAGCACCACGATCTTCATGATCGAGTGAGTCGGCAGTTCGCTTCCGCAAGCCTCTCGGAGTCCCGCCGCGCTGAGCTCATCATCGGGGCGAACCACCACGATCTTGTCGAACACGAGCTGGTGGCGATCGTTCGGTGAGAGTAGCAGCAGCGCTTCGAGTTGCTGCAGTACTCGGTCCGTGCTCGAAGTGTCCACAACCGCCAAGCAGAGAACGCGGAGCGTGTGGCAAGGCGAGCCCAGTTGGTGACGAATCTGCTCGCGAAGCGCCAGCGACGCCAAGAGCGAGTCGGCAGTGTGCGCAGCGGTGACAGCGCACGCAACACTCTTCTCGTCGACGCGCACCATGACGATGCGCGAGATCTCTTCCGAGCGCTGCACAGTTCTCTGTGTCGACGGCAAACTGGAAGCAAACGGCGACGTCACGGTCGTCGCACGCTGGTTCTGCGTGAGTACGACGACGCCTACGCGCGCCGTGACGCACACTTGCTGGCCGTCCGCGAGTACAGTGCGCGTAGCTCTCGAGTTCTCGAGCAGCTCGTTCGAGTAGTACGCAGCCACATCGTTCGCAGTGGAGAGCGTGATGTGCGGGATCTTGTTGTGTACCTTCAGCGACAGCGGACTCGCGAGTTCGACGCGGAGACACTGTCCTCTCCCATCCTGCACGAGTTCGGTAGCGCGGACGAGGACCTCGTCGCCGATCTCGACGTCGCGCAGGTATCCTTTCGTCGGGCGGTAGAACAGCGTCACGTGGTCAGCGATTACGTTCGCGTGGATCGACGGGAATGCGTGCAGCAGCTTTGCGCGGTTCGTCGGATCGATGAACAGACCCACGTACACCGGACTGCTCGCAGTGCTCCGAGAGATCGGGTTCCTGTTGACCATCGCGTGCTCGAACTGAGGAGAGAAGGTCATCGCGCTGCTGTCGGCGTCCCAGCGGAGGTACATCTGGATCACCTTCGGCACCGGCACGCCGTGTGAGTTGCGCTTTGCCATCTGGATGCACGTCGTGAAGTCGGGGCAGTGCATCTCGAGCACTTGCACTCGGCAGCGGTTCGCGCGCGCACGCTGGACGTAGTGCTCGTACTCCCATGACTGCGTGTGTGTGTTGTCGACGATCACGATGTTCGCGTTGTTCCTGCGCAGTGCGTCTTCGAACTGGGACTTGCACGTGTCGTGCGCCTTCCCGATGTGCTTGACGTCAAAGACGTACCCACGCGGACCCACGAAGTAGCGGTCGGCAGACACGATCGTGCACGTCGCGGGCTTTCGCGAGCAGATTGATGCGATCTCGCGACCCAGCGTGCTCTTCCCGCTTCCCGGGATGCCGCGGAGGATCACGACTGCCGGCTTTTCCGACTGTGTGCTGTAGACCAGCAGTTCGTCGACGAGATCGACGAGTTCCGGGTACCGCAGTGGCGGTGCAACAGCCTCTTGGGTCGAGAGTGACGACAACGTATTTGCCGCAGGAGCCAAGTGCACGATCTCCACAAGAGCGCTGCTACGCGCGTCCTCGACTGCGATGTGGCTCCAACGCAGTCGTCCGGACCAGTCCAGGCGCTGCTCGTCGTTCTTGACTGGCGACACCTTCGACACCGCCGACGCGAGCGCGAAGCTCCGACTTCCGCGTGCAGGAAGAAGCGCGCGGCCGTAGATGCCTGCACTCCGCATCTGGAGCAGCAGCGCGTTCGTGAACGCCCACAGCGCATCGTCAGCGCTCGGCGAGAGCGACAGCTCGTACGTCCACTCTGCAGCGCACGCGACGCGCGCTCGGCTCTCCAGCGTCTGCTCCGCGTCACTGTCGGCGTCTTGCGGTCGACGCAGCGCCGTCATCACGCGCTGGAACTCCACGCGTTCCTCCCAGTCGTTGAGTCCGAAGAGTGCGAGCGGCACGTGCACGCAGCCGTTGACGGCAGTCGCCGCTTGGTCCTCGAAGAGCTGCTGGAACGCGAGCGCGTTCTCACGCAGGTCGGGGATCTCGCGCGTGTTGACGCGCAGCGCGACCGTGAGCTGCGCGATGCTGCTCTGCACCATGGCGCGGATGTCGGCGTCGCTCAGGTCGGCTGGCGGCGCGCGGCGGCGGGCGGAGCCGCTGCTGCCCGCGTGGCGCAGCGTCGGACGCGCGTGGGAGGAGCTGCTGCTGCTGCTGGACTCCCGCCCGCCAGTCGTTTGCGAGGCGCTCGAGCGCCAGGAGCCCTGGCGCCTACTGCTACCTCCACCGCCGCCGGCGCTGCTGCTGCGTCGCATCGTCTATTGAAGCGGGGTGGCAGGTGCGTGATGTATGCAGCGAGTTGAAGAGTGACGAGTGGAGAGGACAAGAGGTAGGTAGAGAGGTAAGGGGGGGGGGGGGGGGGG
>JAASFH010000856.1:0-11619 GCA_023333695.1 Globisporangium yorkense
GCACGGAGAAGGCGATGGGCTTGGGTCGACGCGCGCTTGAGGTGGAAGATTTGCGAATGACGCACGCGCGTGACGTGTTTGGCGTCGGCGGTGTGGCGCCGCGCCTTCAGCGCTGGTCGAGGCGATGGCGCGATGCGCGTGCAGAGCGTTCGGTCCAACGAGTACGGTCATCTCGCTCGTTTCCACCAAGCAATCACGTGGAATGAGAACCTGAAGTCGCGCAACACGGAGTACGCTGATGCGATCCGCGCCATTCCATCATCCAAGACGTCTTCGAGCGCCGAGTACTTGAAGCACTTGGAGACTCTGTGGACGCACCTCTGCGAGCTGCTGAAGCTCTCGGCGGAGAACGCGTTCCGCAAGTGGCGCATGGTCCGACAGCGCCTCAGCAAGATTGCACTCGCGTCGATCGCGAAGAGGATCGTGCCAACCGCCAGTAGAAGCGTGTGCGTGGGCATGGGGGACTGGTACAACCAAAACGGACTGCGCGGCCATCCATCGGTTCCGATCAAGGCATTCCGGCGCGCTCTCTCTCAGCGATCGACTCTTCTGCTCGTCGACGAGTACAAGACCAGCAAGACGTGCTCCAGCTGCTTCCGCGAGCTTGAAGTAGCTGTCGTGCGTCCAACACTTGAAGCCGCTGCCGCGCCATCCCGGCAGGTTCTCCGCTGCATCAACAGCGGATGCAGCAGAATCACCTGGGAGCGCGAGGTCAACGCGGCGAGAAACATGTATCAACTAGCTGTCGGGGTGGTCAAGAAGAGCGAGCGCCGCGCCGAGCTTCGTCTGTGACCGACTGCAGCAAACTGAAGTGAGCGTGGGGACGGCGCAAGAGCGAAAGATCGTGAGCGAACCGATTCCCACACAGTAAGCCTCGGGTTGCCCGTATTTGAGGTCAGCAGGCTAAACAGGCTGCCCAAGAATCTCATCTAATTCTCTCGTTGTGTTTTGAGATCATTCAGGTTCTATCATGAAGCCTCTTCGAAGTGTTTCCAAGAATGAGATGGAGGCTGCAGGAGGTTTCGACCGCAGCACTTGGTTTGAGTAGGTGAAACTGCAAGTTGGAGGACACAACATGGAATGGTGGTTCCAGCATGCAAGAATGACCATCATCGTAGGGGTTTCCACCAGTGAATGTTGTGTGAGCCATTAGCTATGGCTCTGCTCTCTGGATCCTGGACCCTGGAGGCAGGCCATCACCAGCCACCAGCGCACAGCGGCAGCCGCCACAGCAACTGCCACCTTGGTGCTGGCACCACTAGCTGCATCAGCAACAACACCAGCAGCCCTTAGCAGCAGCTCGCGCGCGCGCTCACTCACTCACTCATCTCACCTCACTTGTGCTTTTGCGCGCGCCTGCGCAAGTCGCTTCCTCCAGTCTCCAAGTCTCCTCCACCTGCCTGCCTGCCACCTCACTCATGAGTGCCGCCGCCCCGCTGCAGAGACCCAAAGCGCTACCACGGGACTACGGCTCCGTCGCCTCGGAGAGTTTGACGGCCGATGCCCGAGCGTCTGCTGTGTCGGCGATCGGCAGCGGCCGCCGCGGCGCTTCGGCACTCTCACAGCTCTTCTTCTCGTTCGCGTTCCCGCTCTTCAAGGTCGGAAACACGCGGCAGCTGCAGCTGGAGGACATGTGGCCACTCGAACCTGAAAACACGGCGACGGCAGCGTTCGCGCACCTTCAGCCGCACATCGAACGACACGGCGCCGCAGCGCTCGGCCGCGCACTCACGTCCGCTTACGGGCTGCGGCTATGTCTGTTGGGGGTAGCGCCGCTGCTCACAGCAGCCAGCGCACTCTTCGCCCCCGCTGTACTGCACCACGTCATCGACGCACTCACTGCGCCGACCGTCGACATGACTGACCTCGCGCGGTGGCTCGCGGTCTTCTTCGCCTCGCGGCTGCTCATCTTGCTCGCGAGCTACCAGGCGAGCTACCGCGTCGAGATGACGGTGTTGCGTCTCACGGCGGGTGTCAAGACATTGCTCTTCCGCAAGGCGCTGCAGCGCAGTCTGCGCAAGAAGGGAGATGGAAATGGCAGCGACGGCGTCAGTGACAGCAAGGCGGCAGCGGACGTCTCGAACCTCTACTCCTCCGATGTGAGCAGCATCCACGCAGTGGCATTCCAGTTCAACAACCTCTGGATCATGCCGCTGCAGGTCGGGGGAGCGATCTACATGCTCTACTCGGTGATCGGCGTGGCAGCGTTTGCAGGACTCGCCGTGGTCGGCGCGGGCATGGTCGTGAGCTACCACGTCTCGAAGCTGTCTGGCGCGGCATTCGGCGGCATCATGATGCGCCAGGACCAGCGCATGACGCTCGTGAAAGAAGTGTTCGGCGCCATCCAGGTCATCAAGCTCAACGCGTGGGAGACCAAGTTCGAGGACAAGATCCGCGCTGTGCGCGAGCTCGAACTCGATGCGATCCGGCGCTTCGCCTTCGTGTCCGCGGCGTCTACCTTCGTCATGTGGTCATCGCCGATCTTCGTTTCAACGATCTCGTTCGGAGTGTACGCACTCGTGCTGAACCAGACGCTGACCCCGGCTAAGGTGTTCACGTCGATCGCACTCTTCAATGTGATCCGCGACCCGCTGCGTAACCTGCCGGGCGTGATCCAGTGCGTGGTGCGAGCCAGGGTCTCCCTCGCTCGCATGTCCGAGTTCCTCGCGCTCCCGGACTACGACACAAGCAACGTGGTGCGAGCAGATCCTCGTCAGCCGCTGGACATGGCGATCGCGATAGACGGCGGATCGTTTGGCTGGAGCGTGGACGAGAGCGCTGTGGTGCTCAAGAATGTGAACCTGCGCGTGCGGAAGGGAGACTTCGTGGTTGTCCACGGGGCGGTTGGTGCAGGCAAGTCGACGCTGTGCGCTGCATTGTTGGGCGAGACGGAGAAGCTCAGTGGCTCGGTGTTCGTGCGCGGACGAGTGGCGTACTACTCGCAGCAACCGTGGATCCAGAACATGACGATCCGCGACAACATCCTCTTCGGCAGTGAGTTCAACGAGCGCAAGTACCAGCGTGTGCTGGATGCGTGCGGTCTCGTGCCAGACCTGACGCAGTTCCCGGGCGGTGATGCTGCGGAGATCGGCGAGAAAGGTGTGAACCTATCAGGCGGACAGAAGGCGCGGGTGAGCCTCGCGCGCGCGTGCTACTCTAACGCGGATGTACTGATCCTGGACTCGCCGCTCGCTGCCGTGGACGCCGTCGTGCAGAGCGAGATCTTCAGCAAGTGCGTCTGCAGCCTGCTCGAAGACAAGACCATTGTGCTCGTGACGCACAATCACGACATCATTGAGTCGAAGGCGGCCAACTACAAGATCCTGGTGAAGAACGGCGGTGTCGTTGGCGACCGGGTGGCGATCGACAGACCCCGGCGGACGTTCGCGACAGCAGTCTCGCCTCGCGAACTACAGACGTCGCATGACCACGAAGCAGCGGAGCAGAAAGACGATGTTGCTCGGCGCGACGCCGGACGCTTCGTGGACGAGGAGGGGCGCGTGGATGGCCGAGTGGCGTTGGGCGTGTTCTACCAGTACCTCGGCTCTCTGGGCGGTGCCAAAGTGGGTCTCTTCCTCGTACTCGTGCAAGCCGTGTGGCAGGCGTGCCAGATCGGCAGCGACTTGTGGCTGAGTCATTGGTCTGGTGGCAGCGCTGCCGGCTCGAACAGCAGGCGCGAGACCGAGTACAACATGGCCATCTACGCTCTGCTCGGAGGCGGTGGCGCCTTCATGGTGCTTGCTCGTGCACTCGCGGTGTCGCTGTCAGGGCTCCGCGCCTCTCGCAAGCTCTTCGGTGCCATGACTCATGCGCTGCTGAACGCCCCGCTCCGCTTCTTCGACTCGAACCCCCTCGGACGCGTCGTGAACCGCTACGCGGACGACATGTCGGTCGTGGACTTCAACTTGCCGATGTTTTTGGGCTCCTTCGTCTCGATGGTCTTCTCGACGGTGTGCCAGCTGGCGACGGCTGTGTACGCTGTCAACTTCCTCGGCGTGCTCGTGCTCCCGCTCGTGTACATGTACGTGCGCTTCGCGGCCTACTATCTGGCACCGAACCGCGAGGTGTCGCGCCTCTGGAAGACGACAGAATCACCTGTGCTGAGCCACGTGACGCAGAGTGAGCAAGGTGTCACCGTGATCCGAGCATTCGGCTCACAGTACACGGACGCGATCGTGCAGGAGAACTCACGGCGCATCGACGTGAACAACAGCATGTGGGTCGTCGACAACGCTATGAACGAGTGGTTTCAGTTGCGCGTGCAGCTGCTTGGGAGCGGGCTCGTGATCGTGGTCGTGACGGCACTCGTGGTTCTTCACGAGACGGTGTCGCCGGGCCTGGCGGGTCTGGCGTTCAGCTATGCTCTGAGCATCGACGACGGGCTGGCGTTCCTGGTGCTGCTCGGGTCGTGGGTCGAGATCGCCATGGTGAGTCCCGAGCGCGTGCTCGAATACGCCGAGATCCCGGCCGAAGGCAGCAGCAGCGCGCTGGTGATCGAGCCGGCGGCGCACTGGCCGCGCCGCGGCAACATTGTGTTCCAGGATGTGGTGTTCAGCTACAAGCCCGGCGCTCCTGCCGTGCTCAAAGGCTTGTCGTTCGATATCGAGAGCAACGAGAAGATCGGCATCGTGGGTCGCACGGGCGCCGGCAAGTCGAGTTTGACGATGGCGCTGTTCCGCATCAACGAGCCGGAGTCGGGGCGCATCGTGATCGACGGTGAGGACATCTCGAGCATGCCGCTTCGGACACTGCGGTCGCGATTGTCGATCATCCCGCAGTCGCCCGTGCTGTTCAAGGGCACGCTGCGCGCGTACATGGATCCATTCGAGGAGTTCTCAGACGCGGCGATCTGGTCGGCGCTGGAGAAGGTGGAGATGAAGCAGCAGATCGGCGCACTGGAGCACCAGCTCTCTCACGAGCTGAGCGAGAACGGCGAGAACTTCAGCGTGGGCGAGCGGCAGTTGCTGTGCATGGCGCGTGCGCTGCTGACTCGAGCGAGGATCGTGGTAATGGATGAAGCCACTGCATCGATCGATCGCGCAACGGAGCAGAAGCTGCAGGAGATGATCGCGCGCGACTTTAAGGACGCGACGGTGCTCACAATCGCGCACCGACTGGGAACCGTGCTGGACTCGGATCGTGTCATGGTGCTGCGCGACGGGCAGGTGGTGGAGTTCGACGCACCGCGCAAGCTGGCGCAGAACGCGAACGGAGTGTTCTATGAGCTGGCGAAGGAAGGCGGGTACCTCGACAAGTTGCTGTAGCGCGCCGTTTTGCTGGCATCGTTTGCAGCGGCGATTGCAATCGTGCGAGCGGGTCGAGGTCAATGCGAACGAAGAAGCTCAGCCGTCATCTCGGGCTCCTGCATCGACTCGACGCGCACGCAAGAGAGTGAGCGGAGTTGTGACGTCTAATGCCTACTAGTACGAATGTACCGGGAGTTTGGATGCTCTCATTAGTGTGTGCGTCGATCGTCTTGCTCCTGAAGAGGCGGTTGCTGTGCATGAAAGGATGACTTGCGTCATCGTTGGGATGGAGAAGCAGCAGGGCAGGCGAGCATCACGAAGATTTCGCTCTACCACCGCCAAAGTTTGTCTAGGGTTGATCCGAGCGGAATGTCGTACATTGTCGGTGACTTCGCGCCACTCGCAACAAGATGCAAAGTTCGTTGTCGAGGTCGATGGTGCCGATGGGTGTCGATGTTGGCTCATGCTTCGAAGTGCTCGAGCAAGGAAGCGCTCCAGCTCCAGGACCTCTGCATCAGATACGAACTGGCGCGGCATAGTGAAAGCAAGATTTGACCAGCATCTGATCCCTCGCGAGTGATGTCCCACCCCCTTCATCTGCTTCTCCCTCGCAAGACTCGCTCAAGGACTCGCGCTGAAGGCAGACACTCGGCCATTCGCGGCGACGCGACCTCCACAGCCAGCCCACGCACCCTACCCCGATGGAGCCGCTGGCGGCCGTGGACCTGGAGCTGCTGGCAGCGCTCGGCGACCTTGAGTCCTCCTCGGACCCGCTCGCACTCGACCCGCACGAGCTCTACGCCGTGAGCGGCACCACGGACGAGGATGACGCCGTGAAAGCCGAGCCGCTCAAGCAGGAGCCCGAGCAGGAGGAGTCCCCCGCCGGGCAGAAACCCGCTCGACGCGCCAAGTTCTCCGCCGAGGTACGGCGTGCGCGCCACCGCGACCGCATGCAGCGCTCGCGTATGGCGGAGAAGCAGGATTTGGAGACCAAGCGCGACGAGATGGAGACGCTCCAGGCGCGGCTGCAGACCTCCATCGACGGATATGTGCGCCAGGGTCTCGCTGAGACGGACGAGCTGTTTGACGCGGAGCTCGCGGGCGGTGGCGGGCAGCTCGTTCAGCGCCGCTTGCCGGTGCCGCCCGCCGCACTCCAGCGCAGATACGTAGGGCTCGTGATCCAGCAGGACCAGATCAAGCGCGAGAACGCGCACCTTGTCACGCGCATTCACATGCACCAGAAGTACGAGAAGCTGTTGACCGCGGAGCTGGAGCGCGCGAACGACGCGGCGCTGGCGGCCGTGCTCGAGGAAGGTCCGGGCGCGATGCCCCCGAACAGCTCCATCGAGGTCAAGAACGGCGGCTACTGGCTGTCGTTCACGGAGAACGAGCCGCGGCTGTACTTTGAGCCGTTCAGCTGGACGATGTGCCAGCGCGCGACAGAGGCGGTGTACAGTAAGATGCGGCGGCTGGAGCGCGGCGTGGAGAACGCGGCGGGGGCGCCGTTGGAAGGGTTCGGATGGACGTTCACGCACGGTACGATGGCCGGTACCCGCGACGCGAACGGAGGCTCGGGCGCCCAGATGCAGCACAAGTTCGTCAAGCGCATCCACCCGCGCTCCATGAGCTCACAGGAGCCGATCACGATCGACAGCATCGGCCAGAACACGTGGAACGTCATGAACTCGTCCGCGCTGTACACCAAGATCTACAAGACCAACATGGTCTCGAAGGTGCTGCAGCAGGTGGACGACCACACGAGCGTGCTGTTGCGCACATACCCGGACGAGCGCCAGGTGATGCGCGCGCGGTTCCTGAGCCTCATCTCGCTGGTCGAGGACAAGATCACGGACGAGGAGACCGGCGAGGAGCGCCGGCGGAAGGTGGTGCTGCTGTCCGTGCTGGACCCCGATGAGTGCCTCAAGACGAGCACGGGCGTGAGCACGAGCTGCGCGTCGAGCGGGCAGGCCACGTGGCTGTCGGACGGCATGTCGTACGTGCTGTTCACGGAGATCGGCGGCGGCGAGGAGATTGAGCTGGAGTACGGCGGGCACCTGGGCGTCGCGAGCGAGGCGCTGCAGCCGGCGGTGATGCGCAACACGCTCGAGTCGTTGCTGCGGTGGGAGAAGGCGGCGACGAACAGCGAAGCCGTGCTGCTCTCGTTCGCCTGAGCTCGCTCTCGCAACGTCCTTCCTACTATTTACCAGTACAAGTGTGTGTGTGTCGTGAACGAGAGCTGGAAGTGTCCGCTGAGCGTGTGTCGCTAAGATGATCCGATCGGCCTTTGCTCAACATGCTTACGCGCAGGCGAGTGTGAGAGAGTGGACAGTTGATGCCTCGAGGCGCTGGTGCTCGCGGCGCACACAGTCGCCAGCAGCTGCTTCTCCGCCAGCAGCAGCGTCACCACCACCACCAGCAGCAGCAGCAGCAGCAGCAGCAGCGTCACTAGCAGCAGCGGCGCGGTCGCTGCTTTTCATCGCTCCTCTCCCTGTCGGCATCCGCAGCGCCAGCATTCGTGGTCCCACTCCCACTCCCTGGAATGGCGCTCCGAGACTTCAGCAGCAGCGGGGGCGCGCTGGGCGACGCCATGGAGCTGCTGCTGCTGCCGGACGGGCGCGACACCGCGGTACTCGCGATCGACGAGCAGCTGGACGCCGTGGCCAAGGCGGCGCTCAAGCGCAAGCGGCACCGGGACGTGGTCGCGCGCTCGCGCCTTCGACAGAAGGCCACAATCGCGCAGCTGCGTGCGCAGGAGGCGGCGCTCTGCAAGCAGCTCGACCAGCTGCTCGTGGGCTACGACCGCCAACGGAAGCTAGCGGAGGACGAGCAGGAGATCTCCAAGGCACTCGTGCACCGGACGACGACGCACGAGTCATTCGCTCGCCAAGTGGCCGTGCAGGAGAGCATTCGCCGCGAGAACGAACAGCTGCGGGAGCGGATCGACGCGCTCGCGCGCTTCCGCCGTGCGGTCGAGTCGGAGCACTCGCGGGTCGCGCTCGAGAGCCGCGCGCAGGCCCCCGAGCACGAAGCCATCATCTGCGACTCGTCCGACGGCAAGGGCTACTGGGTGTACTTCAATGGCGATAGGGACCCCGTGTACTACGAGCCGCTGAGCGTGCAGGGCTGCGAGGCGTCGATGCAGACCGTGTTCCGGCGCATGCTGGAGCTCTACGAGGACTTCTCGCGCAAGCGCATCGCGGTGCAGGAGACCTACTGCTTCGGCTGGAAGGTGCAGCGGCCGCTCCACGTCACGACCGAGAAAGAGAGACGCCTGCTGCGCTTCCAGTTCACCAAGACGATCCGGTGCGTGGAGGACACGATGGACGATATCGTGAACCGCACGTGGGTGGCGTTCCACAACCCGGCGCTCTACGCCAAGATCTACAGCACCGTGGTGGTCACGCGCGTCGTGCAGCGCGTGAACGAGCACATGACGGTGCTGATCCAGAACGCGCCGAACCCGGACGGGCTCATGAACATCCGGTATTTCAATATCCTGGCCAAGATGGCGGGTCTCAACGAGAAGCGCGAGCGTGTCGTGGCGCTCGTCAAGACGATCGTGAACCCGACGAAGCTCGGCGCGGAGCCGCACGCCGAAGACGACGCTGCCGCGACGACGACGCAGCCGAGCGACATCGAGTGGATGAAGCAGGGCTTCTCGTTCCTGCTGCTCACGGAGGCGGCGCGGCGTGATCCGGAGACCGGCGACCGCTTCATCCACATGCACTACGGCACGCACTTCGAGTGCGTCAACGAGGCCCACGCGCAGTACCTGATGCTCGAAGTGCTCGGGCTCGCGTCGCGGTGGGAGCAGCTCGTGCTGCCGACGCACCACCTCACGTTCTGAGTTCCCGCGGAGCTTCTGAGCGTGTGAGCCTTTCGAGGGAGCGAGCAGCTTGGCGACTCGCAACGAGGACGCAGCTAGGAGGAAGGACGACGGCGGCGACGCATGTATACATACGCTCCTCATTGCCGCTGCTGGCTCGAAGCGTTCGGTTCGCATGTTGCATGTTCACTGGAGTTGCTCGTCAGTCGAAAGTGAACAGCCAGCGCGCTTCAACTCGGTGGATTTTCCTCCCGCATGTATGCGCGTGGCACTCAGCACGCGCGCCGGAAGGCAGCGAGTTGAGCTTCAGTGACGCTCCCGTCTGAGAGCGAGCGCAGAGCTAGCGGAGGAGAGCGCTCGAGGGCATACATCCAGCTGGAAGCTACGCCATACAGTTCAGACTGGCAACCCATCAAGAAGAATATATACTCAGTTGACGCGACTCGCGCCAATGGTAAAAGTCGGATTAACCCTTGAAAGGAACCCACGATACGTCATCTGTTGTGTCAACATCTGCCTTTGCAAGCGTAGCTCCTCAAGTTCTGGGACGCCATCACTCCGCGCCGCTCAGTGATAGAGAGAGTGAGGAAGCGACTCGACGACGCGGACGACGCCCAAGCGAGTGACAAGCGAGTCCCCACCGATCCACTGACCTTCCTCCTCCGTCGCGCCTCGCGCAGTCGCAGCAGCAGCAGCCGTTTGACGGCGCTCACTTTCGCTTTCGGGCACATCCGCGCATGGCGACGATGGCGACGACGACGCACCACCACCCGCAGACACAGCAATCCGGCCGGAAAGCGAGCACGTCGCCCGTGACGCTCGGCTCGGAGGCGCACTGGATCCTCTCGGCCGCAGGCAAGTGGACCGAGGAGGACGAGAAGGCGTGGAAGCGCGAGCAGCACCGCGAGAACATGGTCTCCTTCCGCCTCAAGAAGAAGGAGCAACGCTCGCAGCTCGCGGCGCAGCACCGCGCGCTCGAAGCGCAGCTCAAGCAAAGGCTCGCTATCCAGCGGGCAGCGGCGGCGCGCGGCGCGCGGCTCGCAGCTGCGACCTACTCCGCGAACCACCGCAGCGTCATGTCCAGCAGCCCGATCCTCGACAAGTCGTTCTCGATGCGCCCGCTGCACCAGGCGGCCGCGGACCTCGTGGTAGAGAAAGAGGCGCTTCGCCGCGAGAACGCGGCGCTGGCGACGCAGATCAACGAACACATGAAGCTGCAGAAGATGATCCAGAAAGAGGCTGAGCTGCTCTCATCCGACGAAGAGGCGGAGCAGCCCCGGTCAGGGGAAGCGGCAGCTGGCGCAGAGTCTCCACTGCTGCAAGCAACCCACACAAGTGTGCTGTCTCCGTCTGGTGTCGGTGCAAAGGGCTCGTTCGTGACGATCGAAGACGGCAGCCCCGCGTTCTTCTACGAGCCGATCTCTCCGCAAGACCGCGAGAACACGATGCGCCGGTACCGGAAGCGCTTCGCCGAGACACCGCCCAAGTTCCTGGCAGGCACCATGTTCGGCTGGAAAGTTGAGCGCACGCTCATCCACGACGAAGCGAGCGACATGTACTTCTCTCGCTGCTGGTACACGAAGCGCATCGAGTGTCCCAACAGAGACGCAGCGGTGCTCCTACCCAAGCTCGAGAGGGACTCGTGGAAGATCCTGGAGGACCCCTCACTGTATGCGAAGATCCACCGTCAAGAGCTGAAGACAAGGCATCTTCAGCAGTTTGACGACGGCGCGTTTGTCGCGGCACGCAACACGTTCGACCCGCGCTACAACATCCACATCCGGTACCTGAACCTCGTGGCGCGTGCCGAGGAAGTGAATACTGTCGGCCTGCGCCAGATAAACCAGTACCTGCTGATCACGGACTCGAGCGCGAACCGCCTTGCTCGCGACGCAGACCCGCACGCGAACGTAAAGTGGGTTCTTGATGGTGGTGCCTTCATCTCGTTCGCCCAGGTGGACGACGAGACGTTGGAAGTGGTGTACGATCACTATACGCACTGCCCGACCACTCGAATGGCCGACTACTTCATGATCGAGTGGTGCAGCATCGTGGTGCGATGGGAGCAGCTAGTGCACCCCGCTCGCTCGCTGCTCCTGGGAGCCTAACTTGCATGTAGAGAGATACAGTATCGTCGTCGACAGGCAGGAGCTATTACGTGAGGAAATACAAGTTGGAATTGAGTGTTGCAGCTGCTCTTGTGATGAGTAAGGAAGATCATATATGTAGACACGTAGTGTCATCGTGGAGGTGAAGACGTTGATCAAGGTGCCTGGCAGCAGGAGCAGCTACTATTGGCAGGCTCCAGAGAGGAGTGCTGTTGAGTTGATCCCTGACCTGTCAAATCAATGATTCAGTCAACAAAAACATCACCAGTCGCAACTTCAACGAAACAGCAAGATCAGTTACCGGCGCAAGAAGAAGGATGGGTTCTCGAGCATGAAGGTCGAGGAGCAGGTGCTCGCGGCGCAGCTGCAGAGTATGCTGTAGCTGCACGCGTCGCAGTCGCGGTCGTACCGTCGGCGTCAAGGAGGCGACGGCGGCGGC
>JAASFH010000857.1:0-11617 GCA_023333695.1 Globisporangium yorkense
GCTCTGGCACGACTGGCGACTTGAAGGAGGCGAGCATCTTCGATGAGTGAGTTGTGGGTGCACGTCACCCCTGATCTTCTCCATTCAATTTTGCATTAGCAAAAGACCCACACGAGTCGAATCTCGCCACACGTTCCCGGTGTAATCCGGCACATCGGCGTTCGCAGCCGATGCTAATCAAACTGACGAAAATCCATCAGCTGCGGCACACGTCAGTCGCGCGCGTCTTCGTCGCAGCCGCCAGCCGCCAGCAGCAAGCAGGAAGCACGCGCCCTCCCTCCCTCCCCTCGCACTCTTCCTCTCGCTCTCCAGCAAGGAAAGAGCCCCAAGACAAGTGTCGATGAATTGGCAACCGGCGCTGGCGACGTCCGCGTTCCGCGGACTCCACGACGAGCTCGTGGCGTACGTGACGCTCTTCTGCGACGTGCAGGAGCTCCTGCAGCTCTCGCAGACATGCTCCGGTACGGAACCACCCGTGCTGCCACTGGCAGTGATACCTCTGACCACTACTCGCTTTGCTGTCGATATGCGCAGCGCTCTATGTGTTCTGTCGCGAGGAGCCGCTCTGGATGATGCACTGCCTGCGGCGCCACCACGGCGACTTCTTCTACCGCGATAACTGGCGCCTCCCGACCTTCTTCCCGCGCGAACGACCCGCGGATATGCCGCTGTACGCGCCGCTGACAGTACGCGGCTTCGCGTCCGACTTCCTCTACCGCCGTTGGTGCCGCTGCCACATGGAGCTCAAGGACTTTGTGATGCCCGACGCCGCGCTCGACCCGTACGCGCGCCGCATGCGCAAGATCGAGCTCACGGACATCACGTACCAGCAGTACTTTGAGTACGGACGCATGATGGATGTTGTTGTAGGAAGAGGGTACGAGAAGTGGAGCTGACTGTCGTGTGTGTGTGGGTCGGGGATGACACAGAGAGTACTCTCGTATCCCGTTCATCATCAAGGGCGCTGTGGGCAAGTGGAACGCGTCCACTGAGGTGCGCAGCCAGGCGCCAGCCAGGAGTAGCAGCTATGTGGACGATGGTAGCCGTGGCTGACACGTGCTTCTGTCTGAGCAGTGGACGCCGGAGAAGCTCGTGGAGCGCTTCCCGGACCAAGCCAAGCACCGGATGACGCACAACCTGGACTTCTTCGGCAGCGGCAAGACGCTCCAGATGACGTTCCGCGACTACTTCCAGTACGTCTCGCAGCAGAACGACGAGACGCCGCTCTACATCTTCGACCCGAACTTCGGCGAGAAGCTGCCGGAGCTGCTGGACGACTACAAGGTCGACGACCTCAAGCTCTTCAAGGAGGACATGCTGAGCGTCGTGACGCAACGCAAGAAGGAGGGAGCGGGCAGTAAGCAGGCAGCAGCTTCGCCTTTAGTTGATGCTGAGCATGAGACTTCCACTGCCAAGAGCATGAACACGGAGGAGGACAGCGAGTCGGAGCCGCTGCGTCCCGACTTCCGGTGGCTCGTGATCGGTCCGCAGCGCACCGGAGCGCCGTGGCACATCGACCCCGCGAGAACCTCGGCGTGGAACACGCTGGTGAAGGGCAGGAAGCGGTGGGCGATCTATCCGCCAGACTCGCCGCCCCCTGGAGTGTCTATGGGCAAGAACGGATCGGGAAGAGAGCACGCGCTCAACATGACGTCGCTGTCGTGGTACCTCCATGTGTATCCGACGCTCAAGCCGCACGAGAAGCCCATTGAGGTGATCCAGGAAGAAGGCGAGACGATCTACGTCCCGAGCGGATGGTGGCACCTCATCCTGAACCTGGAGACGACGGTCGCGGTGACGCAGAACTTTGTCGACTCGCACAATCTGATGTCGTTCATGAAGGACCTGCTGAGCGACCAGCAGGACGAAGCGCTCAGTCAGTTCCAGCACCGGATCAAGAAGACCCGCCCCGAGACGTTCGATCTCTTCCGCCTCATGCAGATCCCGCGCGTGCACGGGTACATGAACCAGGACTTGTACGTCAGCACGTTCTCGATCCTGGAGCCGTGGCGAGCGCTGATCAGGAAGATCCTGCTGCGCCACCGAAGCGCGCTGAGCAAGTTCGATGTGCTCCACATCGACGACGAGTCGAAGAAGGTGCGCGTGGCGAAGCTCCGGAGCCTCACGTCGCGCGTGAACCCGGCGTTCGCAGTCGGGAAGGACGTGCTGATCAAGCTCTTCAGCCAGTTCAACCAGCGCTGGGGCGAGTTCGAGTTCTCTTCGTACCTCTCGCCAAACTTCAAGAAGATCGACGGCGAGAGCAGCTTGAGCGGTGGTGGGGCGGAGTCCCCATCGAAGCGCGCGAAGAAGACGATTCTTGAACCACACGAGCTGAAGGACGCGATGAACCTGCGACGCGCAATGGAGGAGAGCTACCGCATCGAGCGAGAGACATATGCTATGATCGCGAAAGCGGCGTCTGCTCCTGGAGCGTCCGAGGACATGAAGGTGCTGCAGAAGATGGTGCCGCAGATGTACCAGCACGGCCACTTGCTGAGCATCTCGGAAGTGGACGATGAGGACGGCGAGGGCAGCCTGTGGCGTTGGCCGTATGTGATCATCGAGTACCGTGGGGATCTGGACGGACTCGACAAGCTCGTAACCAAGGGCGGCGTCACGAAGGAGAGCTGGGTGACCACCGCCGAGTGGATCAGTACCGACTTTCTTCCTCGTCTGCACGCTGTGCCAATCGACGCAGGACTTCAGGGGCTGCACGGCCACAGCAAGGCGGACTGGGACTGGTACATCTACTACCTTGTCTGCCGTCGGAAGCGATCGATCCACTGTACGTGTGCAGAACCTCGAGTAGCTGTTGCAATGTGGTGTGCTCACCTCTGTGTGGGTGTACGTGTGTAGACCACTACAAGGAGGACGTGATCCCGCCGCAGCTCATGAGCATGCTGGAGCAGTTCCTGCCGACCTCGGACAGCAAAAGTGTGGCGCAAGGCGTGCTCCCAGCGAGCATGTTCGCGACGACACCTGTGCTCCTGCACGGTGACATCACGCAGGAGAACATCCTCGGCTCGAGCGCTTCTGTTACAAGCGCCGTGAAGAGTGTCAACAGCAGCAACGGTGTCGACTTGGCTACCCACCTGAACGCGATCGGATGCGGCAAGTACGTTCCTCTGCTGGTGGAGCAAGAAGAGCTGACGATGGAGTCGCTCGCGATCGTGGACGAGGCGCACCTGAAGGACCTCGGTATCCCGCTCGGCCCTCGCCTGTCGATCCTCAAGAACGCGGGAGGACGCGACAAGCTGGGGGCGGCCACGACAGCCGAAGACGAGGAAATGTGGGAGACGTGCAGCAGCAGCAGCAGCGACAGCTCGGACGACGAAGACGAGGACGACGAGTCGAGCGCGGCTCTGCAAGCAAAGCGCCAGTCCAAGTTCCTCGGTCCGCACGAGTGGACACCGAGCTTCGTGATCGACTTCGCGGACGTCAAGACGGGCGATCCGCTGTACGACCTGGTGGCGGTCTTCTTCGCTGCTCTGGTGCGTCGTTGTCTGAGGTGTCGTTCATCGTGTGTACGTGTGTAAGCTCACGAAGCGCATGATGCGGTGTGGATGAGCAGAACGCCGACCGAGCGCTGTGGAAGGCGACGCTGGACACGCCGTACTGGCGCGAGTACATCCAGCGAGAGGTTCGCGCGGGCAGCTCGAGCAAGCAACTGCGCGAGCGCTTCCTCAAGCTCGTGCTGCTGCACCCGAGCCGCTCCATCAAGAGCCTCTTCTACTTCTTCCCGGGCGTCGAGGGCGTCGCGACCTGGGAGGACCTCGCGCGCGTTGTGTTCGAGGACGTGTTCGACGTCTAAGACGCTTCGACAGTGCTACAGCAAGAGAGTCCGAGAGCCTCTCTTCCGAGAGCAGAAGACGAGAGACAAGAGACAAGTGAGTTTCGTGAGACTTTGTACTGGTGATATAGGCGCCGGACTGCAGAGCGCGTTTGCTGGAGCATTGCTGTAGTCTGGGAGCTGCTGCTGCTGCTGCCAGGCGCTGGATAGATACAGGAGGGGCGCGGGAGCTTCTCGTTGCTGGTTGATCGTGTGTCCTTCTAATACACGGGCTGCACCTGCTTGACCTCCTGCAGCAGCTCCTCGTACGCCTCGAGCGCGTTGAAGCCCGACTTGCCCGGCGTGATCAATATACAGCTCGTGGGGCGCTTGGAGAGCGCGGACGCACCGAGGTCCACCTGTGTACATGAAGTGCACCGTGAGTACTTGTGGTATTGGGGATGATACAGAGACATAGGTCGCACATACCTTGGACGGAGTGAAGAGGTACGGGATGTCGTTCTCCTCGCAGAGCACGGGGATGTGCGAGATGACGTCGATGGGCGAGATGTCGCCGGCGATGAGGCACACGCCCTTCTCGCCCTTGCGGATGCTCTTGACCACCTCCTTGACACCGCGCTTGATGCCCTTGACCTTGGTGGCCTTCTTCACGACCTTGTACGCGCGCTTGGTCTGCTTCTTGCTCGCGAGCGGCTGGGCGATCACCGACACGTGCTTCACGCGCTCCTCGTACGACGCGCCGCTCTTCTTGTCCTCCGTGTCGCTCATGCTGGTAGAGTTCGTGCTGCTGCTGCTGCGGAGGCGGAGCTCGCTTGCTGGTCTGGCGAATGAAGGCGCGTGCGAGCTGGAAGTGTTGTTGAACCGACAGCCACGAACCAGTCAAAAGCGGAGGTTGCGCCAAGGTGGACTGAACAGGAATGTTGCGCCAATGGCAATGTTGACTGAAGGAAAGTATACATAGGTATACCGTATACAAAACCTTTGATTTCATCACTATCAACATTTACAAGGAACACTTCAAACATCATCTTGTCTCCTCCGCACATGCTCAGGCGCATGCCCAGGCGGATGCTCAGGCGGCGCGCTGGTAGAGCTCTCGGAAGAACTGCCGCTGGTGCTGCGACTTGGTGGACCCGGCGTCGCCCTCGACGGAAGACGACGACAGCCGCCTCACGAAAGCCGGCGACAACTTGGCGCCTGCAGGATTGAAGCTGCTGCTGCTGCTGCTGCTGTTGGCTCCTGCAGCTCGCGGCGTCACCACTACCGACGACCGGCGCGGAGAGAACCCGGGGAGGCGGAGCTGCGCGCTGCGTTTGCTCCACTTCGCCGACGACCCGACGCTCGACTCGCTCCGCTGTGGCGACTGCAGCGACAGCGCCGACGTCGACGAGCCCCAGTGGCGTTTCCCGGCGTCGCTGCGCAGCAGCACGTCCGGCGCGGTTGACAGCTGCTGGTACCGAGGAGACACGACGCTGCGTCGCAGCGACGACGCGAGGCTACGGTTCGAACCCAGCGGCGCGCCGAACTTGTTGAGCTGCTTGGGTTTCTTCGCCTCGAGCTTCTCGACGTCGTACGTGCGCGTGTCCGGAGCCACGAGCACGACCGCGTGGCTGGTCGACACGAGCTCCTCGTCGTCGATGTCGTCGTAGTCCCACCGTGAGCTGCTCGGCGCCTTCCGCGCCTCCTCGCGCGCTTCCTGGCGGTGTTGGGCGTCGCGGGTCGCGTAGATGAGCGCGTCGTCGTGCAGCACTTTGCTCACGCACGAGCCGCAGAAGCAGCGCGCACGCGCCTTCGTGAGCGAGATCGGCTCGATCTCTCTCCGCACGCTGCATTGCGAGCAGACGTACTGCAGGAGCGAAGGTGGCGTCAGTCGTCGTACATCGCATCCCAACAGCAGATACACTCAAAAGAGCTACTCACATGGCGGCAGATCGCGCACGAGCGCTTCGGCGCGCTCCCGACGCGCTTCAGACACATGCCGCAGCGCTTCTCGTCGCCGACCGAGTCCTGCGCCGAGCCGATGGACGCGGCGCGCAGGCGCTCGTCGCTGCTGGCCACCGCGCGCGCGAGCTTCTTGGCGAAGCTGCACTCGAGCACGCGCGAGAAGTCCGGGAGGCTCGCGACGGCCGCGTGGGTCGCCAGCAGGCTCGGCAGCTCGCCCGCGGCGTCGTACGAACCTTGGTGGAAGACCTCGACGCGGCCGCGCTTGAGCTGCCGGAAGAAGCTGCACGAGTAGAGCTGCCCGCGCACCACGGAGCTGTTCTCGAACGGGGGGCAGGACGGGAACCGGATCGAGTGCCGCAGCTCGTAGCCCACCTTTTCGCCGAACCGCGTGCGCATGACGCCCGTCGCCTGCAGGAAGCAGAAATCGCGGTCCTTCACGAGCACCGAGCCGCGCGGCGCCTTGCGCAGCATCCAGCGCACGCCGAGCGAGCGGAAGGGTTCGAGCTCACTCGGCGCCTCGAGCGCCAGCAGCTCGGCGGCGTCCGCCACGCCGTCGCGCGTGAAGAAGGCGCGCGCGCGCCGCTGCTCGCCCGAGCGCCACGCGAGCCCGAAGAGCAGTTCCTCGACCGTGCCGGCCACGGTGCCGACCGCCAGCACGCCCGGCAGCTCCGCGTGCTCCGGCGTCTCGCCGTCGTCAAGGTGTTGCTGAAACGTCTGGCGGCGACGGCGGGCGGCGCGGCGCGAGCGCCGTCTGCGCGCGAACACGCGCACGTCGCTGCTGCGGCGCACGAGCTTCCAGTCGCCGGAGAGGGAGTCAGCGCCGAAAGCCTCGAAGCGCGCGGCGTGCGCCTCGAGCAGCCGCGATGCCACGAGCCGCAGCTGCGCCGCCTCGGCGGCCGCCAGCCGCACAGGTGCGAAGAAGTCGCGCGGCAGCGGCAGCTTCATGCTGACGCGGACAACCACTACGAGTACTGCGCGTGAAGAGAGAGATCTGGATCTGAGGACCTCGCCATGCGCTCCCCTCTACATGCGCCATGAGCGCGACGATCGCGCGACGAGAGAGAGATCTCCGCCTGAAATACGAACATTTACATCAGGGAGTCTGGATAATTTATAGCTACAAGCAGAATACAGAGTGTGAGTATACCTATATATTTAGGTAAAACGTATCTTTTGGAGATTGAATTAGGTACGAATCGAGTACACGTGTGTTTTAGATAGTACTCGAGTACTACATTAGCAGCTTTGAAGAAGACGATCGGAATTAGCTTTTGAATCAGCACATTGTTTTAGAACTAATTTGTAGCGAGATAGCGTAATTTCGAGGGACAGACTGTTCTTCAACTTGCATCGGAAGATCGAGCGGCGCACCAAGCACGAAGCCATGTACAACGAGCTTGTCCTCCTGTGCTACAACGTGGACAGCTGAATCAAATGGGGCGCTCGGAGTGTAGTGCTCTCGATTCATCGACGGACCAGTAAGTTGAGTTCGGACTGCATCGGAATGTCGGACCGGTCGACGACACTCAACGTGACAGACGAGTACACGAACTAGGAGACAATGCAGCCGGCCAACATGGCGGAACATGTTGCAGAACATGGCACAGCGTAACACGCCTCCACGTAGCGCTCCACGGTGTAAAGTACTCGAAGCGGGGTGCAAGCGCTCATCCCTTTGTCGTGTTCGAGGAGGACGAAATCGAAGCAACGCTCCCAACAGAGACGACCCGCAACTCTGGACTCGAGAGACAGCGGCCAACCAGCACGAGCCACAGGCTCACGACATCCAGAGACTGCGGATGGCTAAAGGCTGGATCTCTCTGTTGCTCGTCATCCGAATCGATCAGGCGAGGAAGTCGTCGCTCGACCGTCTTCATGTTATTGGCGACCAACTTTTCATCATTGCGGCTACTGTTGCCAGGTGCCAGTCAGCGTACAACATCGACACACTTCGGCTGCAAGGTCTCCCGCTTTGATCGTTGTCGACTTCAGCTCGTCAAACGATGCATCGAGTGACCACTGCTGCATCCGCCGCTGTTAGAAGAATGTCAAGCATCGATGATGTGGCAAGCAGCAGCGCTGTTCCGGCTGCTATCGACAGCCTGAGATCACTCAAACTTGAAGGCAACGCCTTCTGCGAGCGGCTCCTCTCGGCACCCTGTTTCTCGGTCCGATATGGCTGTCCGATCGAGAAGATCTCGTTCAGCACGGTGACGGTGGATCTGAGCGAGTCCGACCGGAGCGGTGCTGGCGATGGATCGCGTTTGGCGTTTTCTTGCCCTTGATCGAAGAAGCTCTCGGGTGGGAACGAGTTCCGCTCTATTGCTATACACCATTTCCCAGTCGACTCGAACACGCGGAAGCGCTCGGCAGAACTCTGTCGAATCCGGCGGAGCTGGTATTGCAAGGAGAGTCGGGTGTCACACTGGACACAGCGAACGAGCTGCCGAAAGAGCTGATGAACTGCACTGTCAAGTGAAGCTGTAGTTCTGCGCGACCGCTGAAGTCAGCGATAATATGATCCATGAGCTCGAGTGAGCGAGAGAGCTGGAAGCGCAGTTGCAGCAAGTGGACAGATGGCTGTGCGTGGTTCTTCCTGGAATCGGTCTCAGCTGGGTGAGCAACAACACTGTCAACAGCGAAAGACTGGATTCGTTCTGTTGCAGATGACTTGCACTACCAACAGGATCGGTCACTCGGCCGAAAGGTTCCTGACCACACTCATGTTCAATCGTGATCTTTGAAGGCGACCTGATCATCGGGGCGAATATCACGCTCACGTCGTGGATCACTCACTACCAGAAAGTCAACACAGTTTGGAAGGGGTCACACAGATGATTTCAGGTTCCAGAATGCTTCTCGCTGTCAACGAAGACATACCGAGCGACTTGATTACCCAACGCTTCACTCGGTCTTGGCAAGACCGTGGTTGTGTCGTCCTGCTTGACAGATTTCATCATACAAGCAATGCTACACGAGCACTCTGCTGCCATTGGTCGCTGGATCCGCCACCCCGCCATCACGGTGATGCTCTGGTTGCATCGCTTCCGATATCCCCCGCACGCGAAGCAAACGTCGACAGCACGTCCTCGACTGCTAAGTGTTTGAGCTTGATAGCGACTTGGATTGGGGTCTCACCACTCCAAGCAGTCGCGTCCGCATCTGCTCCGCGCACCAGCAGCTCCTTCACGACGTCCACATGTCCATCCTGCGCAGCCATGAAGAGCGCCGTCACTCCGGTTTTCGTCGCCGCATTCACGTCCGCGCCGTGGTCCAGCAGCGCTCTCGTGATATCCCCCGAAGCCCTTTGACGCAGCGACATGCAGTGAAGTCCACCCCTGGTCATCATGCGCGCTGCTCACAATTGCACCGTGCGCTAGCAGCACCTCCACAATGGCAGTGTGCCCTTCTTTTGCAGCGGTGTACAGCGGAGTGGTATCACCCATCTTCGTTGCGTTCACGTCCGCGCCGAGCTCGAGCAGCGCCGCCACCACTCCGACGTGTCCGTGTTTGCAGCGATGAGCGGCGTGTCGAAGCTTCGTGCGCCTATCGAGTCCAGCACCGCTCACGAAGTTCCGGGAGTCTTTTGGTGGTCCAGCTTGTGCTGCCAAATGAGCTCCCGAGTCTGTACTTCGTCGCCATCGCGGCACGCGTCGATCAGCAGCTCGAGCGGATTCTGCTGCTCGCTGGCGGTCGTATTGGCGGCGGTGGTCGAAGGCATCTCTCGAGTTGTTGGCAGATCTTGGAGTGTCGAGGAATGGAGGGAGGGATCTTCGTGCTTGTCAAAAAAAGTGAGATGGGTACAAAATGCGTCAGTTCGATTTGTGAAAATCCGATTTTCCAATTTTTCGAACCAAGTCAGGGTCTGAATTTGAGATTAGACATATTTCACGTAAAATACATGTGAACAATCAAAATTGCGTGACTCGGTTTCTTCACATTGGAGGAATCGAAGACTTCCAATGTCTGGAACCACCAACAACGACATTGTCAACGACTCCTCTTTTTCAAAACACGGTTGTGCCAGTCAACACTTCGCCGCGACGTCAACGTTTACACGTGCACCGACGAACTCCTACTGATCTTGCCCACTGCTGTGTACGTTGTTTGTGTCGTTGAGTTGCGATCGCCTTCACCCAGTCCCGTAGTGTCGGAGTCCACGACTCCATGAGCCATTCGATCATCCACTTGGCAAAGTGAGTTGGATATGTGGATCTTGACGAAGGAGCTTTGACTGATCACTCGTCCGTGACAGCACACGAAGCCATTGCAACGAGTAGCTTTCGTTCGAAGTTGAGCAGAGTTGATCTCGGATCGGGTTGTTTTACGATCGCACCGCAACCAGGTTGCGTCATAGGAGTAGGATTGGTACGTTATCAAACTCTCGAGTCACGACGTTCGTCCTCACCAACACGCTTCGCACCTGCATTGACAGATTCTGATGTCTGAGGTCCAAGAACGAAAACAGATGTGTTGAGACCAAAGGCATGCAGCACTTCAACTCTGCACTCACCATATCCTGAACGTTGTAGCGCAAGGTGATACGAGAGGATATGAAGAGATATCATCGAACCACTGAATTGGTATGTGCGGTTGAAACCAGGAGGTCTTTCACGGTTCGCCATGCTCTAACGAGCTCAGGGACCCCCACACCCGCTGAAACAGAACACATTTTTCGCGTCATGATCTCACCGACGTCATCGTTGCTGCACTCTTGAACTTTGCCCATACCGCGGAATCGCTTGCTTATTAAGTGTAAGGATCGATCTGTCGCCTCGAAGACTCTCGTCCTAGAACACGATGGGCTCTACTCTAGCTTCCTACGTAGCAATTCTTCGATGTCGGCGTGCTTCTTTCGCGATGCGAGTAGAAACGCTGTCTCTCCTTGTGCATTGACAGCCCACATATCCGCTCCATGCTCCAAAAGCAGCTTCACGATGTCGGGAGCATCTCTCGCGATAGCGTTGTGGAGCGGCGACAAGCCTTCGTCGCAAAACGCGTTTGCGTCCGCTCCGTAGGCTAGCAGGGCTTCCAAGTTCTGGATGCGATACCGCGGACCTGTGGCTTGATGGAGTGGAGTACGTCCTCGAGAGTTGGCTGCGTCAACAGACGCGCCGCTCGCCAGCAAAACCCGCACGATCTCGTCCTTGACTCCGCGAAAGGATTGAACAGCGCGATGGAGTGGGGTGCAGCCGTCAGCATCTCGAGCATTCACGTCTGCACCAGCCTCCAATAGATACAGCACCACAAATGTACTCGAACCATCGACGGCAGCAGTATGCAGCGCTGTCTCCCTTTTTGTCGGCGATGCAAAATCGACTTCTGCCCCTCGCGCCAGCAGTTCCTTCACGACAAAGTCGTTGCCTCTGCTCACCGCTTCTCCAAGAACACTCCGACCGTTTGCCGTCGTGACGTTCGGGTCTGCGCCTCGATCCATCAACTCGACCAGAATATCGACGGATCCACCGCTGGCAGCGAAGTGGAGAACAGTCTCTCCCTTATCCGTCATCGAGTCCAATCTTGTTCCATGCGCCAGAAGCTCCGAAACGACAGCCTTGTTCTTGGACTGTGCAGCTGCGTAATGCAGCGGAGTCGCTCCAGTGGAAGTTCTCGCGTTGACGTCAACGCTGCACTCCAGCAACAGCATCACGGTGTCTCGAGATCCATATCGTGCCGCGACATGAAGTGGTGTTCCACCTCTAACCTCCGCTGCGTGGACATTCGCGCCGTGCTCGATCAGATGCATCGCAATCTCGGTGTCATCCACCAAGGCGGCCATGTGCAGAGGAGTCCAAGATTCCCCATCCAGCGCGTTCACGTCTGCGCCAAGCTCCAGAAGCTTCGCTACGACTTCGATCTGGCGAGCCATCACAGCAACGTGGA
>JAASFH010000858.1:0-11616 GCA_023333695.1 Globisporangium yorkense
ACGACTGACTGGCCCGTGTATCTGTGGTGGAGATGCCTTTTGCCAACGCGACGTGAGGTGCTCGCAACTGTAGAAGCGGTGGTGCGAGGCACTTCACCGTCTTTCTGCTTCTGCCACCATGTCGAGAACTGCTGAAGATTGGAGCAACACTGGTTGTCCCAACTTCAGATCTCTTCAGGCGATGCGTTGCCAGCAGGCCAGCTTGCACACGAGAGCTATTCGTCGCAGATCTTGTGTCTATAGACCGCTGATGTCTTTTGAGTCGTACACTTGCCATGCCCGAGACCTCGGAGACCTCGCATCGCGCCATTCTTCGTGGTCTCGTCCTCCTGCATAACGAACGTCCTTTCATTTCCTAAGATCCCAAAGACCTTCTTAGCCATCATGCGCGCGCTCTGCTCCGCCGCCGCTGTCGCGCTTGCTGCTGCTGTGAACAGCGTCGCGGCGCAGACGTACACGTACACGTTCGACAAGGCCACGGCCGGAGGCATCGCCGGGACCGTCAAAGTCAAGTACGCCAACTCCACGGGCACGAACGCCATCGTCACGGCAGATCTGGACTTCAGCGGCGTGAGTCTCGCGAACGTCACCAAGGCGGAGCCGCTCTGCACGACCGAGCCGACGCAGTACAGCTGGCACATCCACGTCAAGTGGACCGGCACGGCCGCGACCTCCGGGTCCTACTCCGAGTGCTCGCTCATGGCCGTAGGGAACCACTACGATCCGCTTAAGGCGTGCGGTCCAAACTCCGAGTACTCTTCCACAGACGACTGCGCGGGCAAGACCTCGGCGTACGCGTGCTCGCCGACAGGGTACGGGGTGGACCCGCGCGTGTGCGAGAAGGGCGATCTGTCGGGCAAGTTCGGAAAGCTCGAGCTCAACGAGACGACCAAGAAGGCGAGCGGTGCGTGGGTCGACGCCAACTACCCGTTCGTGTCGGAGAACACAGCGGAATGGAACATCGTTTTGCACGCGATCTGCGGCGCTGCGACGCCGCGCATCGCCTGCGCCGTGGGCATAGCGGAGCGCGCGGCGTCTCCGTCGCTCGCCACCCCGACGCCGACGCCGACGCCGACCACGAGTTCGAGGAACGCCGTCACGGTCAGCGGAGTGGTTGTCGCCGCGAGTCTGCTCGTGATGCTCGGGCCGCTGCTCCTGTAGCTTCGTCTCTGAACTTGGTGGATGCACTCTAATCATCTCATAGCACACAACTGCATCTGCTTCCCAAACACGATGACCAGCAATGCGACTGTCTTGGTGACCCATGTACACACACATGCATCACCACCGCCAGCTCTTCACCAGACCGCAACATGCTTCTCCACGACACCGAACGCGTCCGCGACCTCCACGCGCACGTCGCTCCCGTGTTCGTCCACGAAGCGGATGTGGCCACTGAACGTACCATACGGCTGGACGAAGTCGCTCTCCATGACAAACAGCTTCGTGTGGTCCTCGCGGCTGCCTTGCGGACGAAACGTGAGATCCACGAGCTCTCCTTCATGCCTGAACGCCACCACCGTCATCCAAACAACCGGTGAGTGTCAGCCACATCACAAGCTCCTGAGAGCAGGAGAGCTATGGAAGACGCTCGTACTCGTCATCCAGAGAGCGAATTCGCCACTCGCCGCGCACGGGATCTTCAGGAACGTTGAACTGCACGCCACGCAGCGGGTACACCTTGCCGTCGATCCAGAGCGCGTTCTCCTGGGACTCGCCGTCGATGTCGTAGACATCCTTGCTCAGGTTGATGCCGATCGAAGCCCATCGAGCGCCAGCAGGCGGCTCTGACACGCTGCCCAGCTTCTTGACGGTCGTATGAACGCGGGCGCGGAAGCTCGACGACGCCCAGTTCCAGCGAGTGCAACGCAGCGCGAGACTGCGCGTCCAGTCGACCGCTCCGAGCGCCTGAGGGGGTTGGTGGTCGCCTGGAAGCTCTACCGACACGTTGCCAAAGCTGAAGGCGCCGCGCACAGGACTCCCTGCAGCCTTGTGCACATACGCGGGTCGCAGCGAGTCGTTCCCGAGCGGGAACAGAAGCGCGAGGGCTTCCTCGCGCTTCATGAACAGCTCCGCAGAGAATAGTCGAGCATCACCGGTGGAGGCAGCGACCTTCGAGATGCGTTGAGCGAGACAGAGCAGCGTCAGCGACTTCCCTCAGCGTGTCTCTACTCACGCACGAAGCGTTCGTACCGTGGTGGTGTGAGCGCTGATCTTCCACTCTCCGGTCGCTTGCTCGTAGCAGAACGAGATCTGCTCGGACGAGAAAGGCTTGCGCGACGTGGTGCAGCCCTGACGCTCAGCGTTTGAGCACGATGGTCAGACGCGCATCACAGAGAGTAAGCGAGTGCAGGAGTGGCAGCAAACGAGCACTCACGACCGAATCGATAGACGAACTCGCGAACGAGAGCCCGAGGCTCCCAGGCAGGCGCGCTGCAGTCCCAACACCACACTCGATGGTGAGACATAGCGTCACCAGCACACTCCTAGCAGGCTGGACAGCAACAGCGACGGTGTGGCTACTTGCCCGAGTACTCGAACTTGTCTCCGCCTGACGTAGTCTTGTCCACGACGTACAGGAACGCGTCGTTCGCGTAGCCAAGCTATTGGATCAGGCGGGTTAGCGACGCCTCCACCTCCTAGCTTCCGTAGCCCTCTCACCTTGACGACCGCCATGCCGATGAAGTAGTCGCGCGTGTTGACGGAGCTGTAGTGCCACCACTTGGTCCGGAACGTGTCGGTCTTCCATGCCGAGAAACCCGGTGCGTCCGAGTGGAACGTCACGTTCGACGCTGGAGCTCGCCACCGCCCGAACGAATAGCGCGGTTCTCCGCCGCCGACGCCATCACTCGCAGCTCCAAACACGCGATCGAGGAGCGGTGAGTGATCGAGCAGCTCCGCTGGGAAGAGGCTCGCGTGCGTCGGCGGGGGATGCAGCTCCTGCAGCGATGGCGACAAAAACCCGAGCAGCGCTGCGAGAGTCGAGACGAGCGCCACACCCACTGCGCGCTTCGTGAGCGCGAGGTGATAGCGCGACGGCATCTCGTGTGGAAGTGGTCGTGAGGGTTGAAGGTCGTTGACAAGCATCCCACATAGTGGCCTACACTGTAATTCTGGAACACACAATGGATCCAGCTTCAAGCGGGTTACGCTGCGATCTGCGACACAGGTCTCGCATACTCTTTTCAGGTTCAATATTGGATGTGTACCCCTCGAGTCAGACGCGTAAACCTGGATACGTAACCCCACAGTCACACAACACAAAACGAGGAATCAACAGCCAGCATCAAGATGGTAATGACAACCTCCCTCCCCCTTCCTTCCGCTCGTTCTCCCGCTGTGAAGGTCTCGACCGGCGCTCACGGCCACCGCCCTCTGTGCCGCAGGCCAACACGCTCGCGCCGTACCTGACGGCGATCCGCCACTCGCTCGACTCGGCGCTCTGCCTGCGCAACTTCCCGTCGCAGGTCGTCGAGCGCCACAACAAGCCCGAGGTGGAGCTGGGGTGCGTCGCTTGGGCTCGCTTGGGTGGGGTGTGCATGGCGCCGCGGTGAATTAACTGTCTCGGCGCCCTCGGCCAGGCTGAGCAAGGAGCTGCTGCTGAACCCGGTGCTGATCTGCCGCAACGAGACGGAGAAGTGCCTGATCGAGCCGTCTGTGAACTCGACGCGCGTGAGCATCTGCATCAAGCAGGCGGATGAGATCGAGACGATCCTCTGCCACAAGTTCAATCGCTTCCTCATGCAGCGCGCCGAGCAGTTCATCATCATGCGCCGTGTGCCGGTCGAGGTGGGTTTGATGGGAGGAAGATGTGTGTGTGACGTGAGATGACTTGCTTTCAGTATGGGTTCACGCACATGCCTCCATGCTTTCCTAGGGCTACGACATGAGCTTCCTGATCGTGCACACGCACCTCGAGACCATGTACAAGCACAAGCTCATCGACTTTGTGATCACGTTCATGGAGGACATCGACAAGGAGATCAGCGATATGAAGATCTCGCTCAACGCCCGCGGTCGCGTCGTCGCCATCGAGTTCATGAAGCAGTTCACGTGAGCGCATGTAGGCATGATGATGACGTCGCGTCACTCCCCACCACGTTCCCCAGCCACCACCACTACACACAGGAGCGAGAGAAGACCGGCGGCGCCCACATAAATCTACTGATACAAAAGGAGGTCGTCTACCCTGCACGCTACATGATGCTGCAGTTGCTATCGCCACGCTCAGGCTCGTCACCGCAGGGCTGCAGCTTCCCGATGAAGCACTTCTCTAGCATCTTGCGGGCGTTCTTCGTGTGGAACTTCATGTCCTGCGTGCAGTCCGGACCGCCGGCCTTGCGCAGCAGTGAGCGCGAGCCGCCCGGGTGCGCGTCCAGGATGCCCGTGACGTCGTACACCTGCTCGCCCGCCACGAGCCAGCACGACGCGGGCGACTTGTGCAGCGTCACCTCACACATGCACAGCTTCGGCACGCTCGAGCAGCGCTCGTCGGCCTCACTCGAGTCGGTCTCGGTGGACGGCGACGCCGGTTCGGGCGCCAGCTTGTCCCGCGACGCCGACGCCAGCGTCGTCGTCGACTTGCCGCGCCGCAGCGGCGTCATCGCCCCCGAGTTGCCGCTCGTGCCGTTCCCGATGCTGTCCTTGCGCGAGCGTCGGTGGCCGGGCGTGACAGGCGGCTGCTCGCCTGGCGGCTGCGGCGCGAACGCCGAGCCGAGCGGTCCGCAGGCGTCGCGTGTGCAATCGGTGACGCTGTTCTGGCGCGGCCGCCGCTGCGGCAGCTGCGCGTCGTCCTCGTAGTCCACGACGATGCTCTTGGGCGGCTGCGCGGCGTCAGCGAGCGACACGGCGCCAGCGAGCTCCTCGAGGTCGAGCGTCGCCATCTTCGCCAGCGCCTCGAGCTCGTCGCCTGCGTCGTCGCCATCCAGCTTCATGGCCGCGAGGCTGTGGCGCGGGCGGCTGGCGCGCGCGGCGCGAGCCAGTCCGGCGTCATCCGCGACCACCTCGGGCATGCACTTCGGGTAGCACTGGCCCATGCTGCTGGCGTCTGGCGCGTCGTCCCCAGCCGGCTGGCAGTTCTGGCTCTGGAAACCCTCTGCCTTCCATGTTGCTGCTGTTGATGCAGGCGCCGCTGCTGGCGGCGGCGGAAGAGTCGCAGAAATCCCAGATGGTGATGGGAGCCGCGGCGCGCAGTTGCGAGGCTGCTGCACCGCCACCTGCGCTGCCGCTACTGCTAATGTTGCGCTGGGCGTTGCGGAAGACGCGGCGGCGGCGGCGGCCGAGGGGATTGCGAGACGCGTTTCGCACATTGCGAGGGAGGACGCAGGTGCGCGCGCGCAGGTGCCGAGAGGCGTCGACGTCGAGCTTGTGGTGCGCTTGAGCGAATGACGCAATGCGAGAGGGGGCGGCTGTCGCGCGGAAATTTACGGATGATGGGAGGTAAATTACAAATCACGAGATTCGAATTGAGCGAGAGCCGACAAAGTTAACTTTGAGTCTGGTAGTTTTCGTTCGAGATGTCTTGTCTCCCTGTTCAGTTACAAGAGACACGTGCCGCTGTCGAATCACCAGAATCCTGTCGAATTTATTCAAAGCGTGCGGGACATTTCGGTATCATATATGATAAAGGAGTTAAACTAGATAAGTAGTCCACAGCTATCGAATTTTGAAACACTATTATACTCAGTCTCTCATTAAAACACAAAGGTATCGAGATACAAATCTTCGAAGTTCGAAACGTCGCGAAAAAGATCCTTGGTTGTTGGCCATCAGTTGACTTGCAGCTCTTCACTTGATCCAGGAGCACTCGAAGGTGACATCTTTGTGATTGCCTTCGTCACTGCACCGCCGACACCGAAGCCGTGGACGCCGAAGCTCTCGACGAACCGGAAGCTCTCGTCGCAGTGCCGCAGCTTGTCCCGGCCGCAGTGCGCGCGGTCGCAGCATTCGCCACAGAAGAAGCCGCCGCCGCACGCGAGACACTGCACCTCCGCCGGCGCTCGCTCGCACACGCCACACGTCCTCTTCGGCTCTCGCGGCTGCCACACATCGCGGTTGATGTGCAGCCGCTGCGGCAACACGTGGCGCAGCAGCTCCTTCCGTTCGCGATGGCGCGCAAGCAGCTCTGCGCGCTGTTTGGCGGTCTCGAGCGGGTGGCGCCACGTGGTCTGGTTCGTCGCCGCGTTCCAGTAGTACACCGAGTACGGCGGCTCCTGCAAGTAGCACGTCTGCCACCCGGCGAGCGTGAGCGCCTGGGCGTCGGCGTCCGGCTCCGCGAACAGTGACGCTAGCAGCGACGTCGCGGCGTCACGCACGCCCAGCAGCGCACATGCACTGCGCACGAGATCTTCGCGGCGCTCGGCGAACGATGGCTGTCGAAAGAGCCACGCGCTCGCCACCGCGCCCACCTCGTACCAGACTTCGTGGTGGTCGGCCAGCCTCGTCGCGCAGCAGCAGAGCGCGAGCACCGTCGCCCACGTGAGGTTCGTCGGGTCGTCCTTGCGCGCCGCGAGCAGCAGCCGCGCGTGCGGCACGCCGAGGCAGCGCGCGAGCGCCTTCGTGGGCCGCCAGTGCTCGTTGTCGCGGATGCTATTGCAGAGAAACTCGAGCGCGCTCTGGTCCGTCAGCGGCGCGTCGTCGGCCGCAGCAGCAGCGGCATTGCCACGCCGCCTTCCCATCGCCAGCTCTTCAGCACTGAGATTGGACTTTGACTTGGAATTTGTATGTCGTTTTGGCGCCAAAAGCCATTTTTGCACATCAGAGCCACCATGCGCAGGCCGTCGACGCGCTCAAGCAAGCGCTCGGCGCCGGCTGCTGCTGCTGCGAATACTGCGGACCCTGAATCGCATGACGAACCGGAGCGCAAGAAGCAGAAGGCGGCGGCGCCTGCGTGGGTCCACTCGCTCTTCTCGGACGAGCGCCGCGCGCAGTGGACCGCGTTCCTGCGCGCGCAGAGCTTCGTGCGCGTCGGCGCCGACTTCTTCGACGTCTTCGAGCTCGCGCACTCGATCTCGCAGGAGCAGCCGCTCGGTGCGTTGAGGAGTGTAATTGCTGGTTGGGAGGACGAGCTACTTGCCAACGCGTGTGAGAATGGATGGCATGCAGATGCGTTCGCGGACACGCTCGGCCTGGAGCTCTGCGGACCCTTCGAGCTGCTCGAGCGCGCAATCCGCGGCGACAAGAACGTGTGCGTCGACAAGCCGCTGTTCCTGCACGGCCGGTTCTTCGTCGACCCGCCTGAGGTGACGGCAGTGCTGAAGGACGCCGAGGGGGAAGTCGTCAGCTCTGCTGCTGGCGCGCACTGGGGATACTTTCGGTACGGTATGGGGGGGCGTTAATCAAGTGCTTCGCCTGAGAACTGGCAGAGCCTGACGGTCGCTGACACCCACTTGCTGCTGCTGCTGCTGTAGGGATTCTCCTGATCAAGAGCCCGAGTTCGTCGTGGTCGCTGCCGACAGCTCCAAGTGCGCGTTCAGCATCGCTGGATCGAGTCTCTTCCACGTCCTCGAGACGCGTATCAAGGAACGTCGCCGCAGCGCCAAGAGCGAGCAGCTGAAAGAGCTCGAGGCGAAGGTCGCAGTGTACTTGCAGTACAACAAGCTGAGCAGCGAGACGCCGGCAGCTCTGAGCCGTAAGCGCAGCAGCAAGGCGACAGCCGCATCGCTGCACGGTCTGGGCATCGTTGTGCCATGCGACGCCAAGAAGGACACCGGGTACCGCGAGCTGCCGGTGGTCGGCGAGAAGCTCGCGGCGCTGTTCCAGCTGGTCGTGGGCGGCGATGCGAGCGCTCGCAAGTCGCTGAGCGAGCTGCTCACGCGCGCGACGATCGCGAACGACGAGCTCGACTTTGGCACGAGCCTGCTGCTCGGTCTGGACCTGTTCACCGTCGGGTCGGCGCTGGAGGTGCGTCTAGTGATGGGCGCCGATGATCTGGTGGCGAGCTCGGTGGAGGCTGACGAACTGTGTGGCGAGTGCAGAAGGAGTCGCTGCAGCTGCTCAAGGTCGCGTACATGCTGCTGCGGCGCGCAGAGTTCTCCAAGATCGCGGTCGCGCAAGCAGCGCAGCGCCGCGTTCTCCAGGAAGCCACTGGGGGCGCCGACGCCTCGAGCTCCAGCAGCAGCAGCAGCTGGCACCAGCACATGTTGCGCAGCTTCGCATCCGAAGAGACCTCCTCGCCTCACGTCGCAGATACGCCAGATCCCAAACGAACCTCTGTCCCCTTTCCCTAAAGCGCAATCTTTCCAGCACAGCGTATTTTCGGTATTTGCGGTTTGTTCATATTTGGTGTTTTGAGCTACTGAAGCAGTGTCAGCTCAAGCTCTCTGTGTATGACAATTTTGGGAAACACCGATCCACCCCAACTCAGCGTAAAACGGGTACCTGTTTGCTCTCTGATTTCGGCATCCTGTGTGCCAATAAACTGCTGGCTCGCGCTGGTCCGTATCCTGGTCGACTGGTGGCATCGCCACCATTCCATTCGCCGACTCGCTCACCTCTCGCGTCCTCCAGCAGCAGCAGCTCCTCCAGTTCTTCTTCCTTCCCTCCTAACCTTCGCAATCAAGATGGCCTCGTCCCAAGCTCCGTCCACCGCCGCGCCCACGATCGCGCCCATGGAGCGCTCGTTCTGGTACAAGGAGGCGCTGACCGAGGACCTGTACCTCTCCACGACGCTCAAGAAGGTGACGTTCGAGGCGCAGTCCGCGTTCCAGACCATGCAGATCATCGAGACGCACTCGTTTGGCAAGACGCTCGTGCTGGACGGCAAGACGCAGTCGGCCAAGTCCGACGAGGCCGTGTACCACGAGTCGCTCGTGCACCCGGCGCTGATCGCGCACCCGAACCCCAAGACCGTGTACATCGGCGGCGGCGGCGAGTTCGCGACGGCGCGCGAGGTGCTCAAACACAAGTCGGTCGAGAAGGTCGTGATGGTCGACATCGATGAGATGGTGTGCAACATGTGCCGCAAGGAGATGCCCGAGTGGGCCGACGGCGCGTTCGAGGACCCGCGCCTCGAGGTGCACTACACGGACGCGCACGCGTTCCTCAAGCAGTACGACGGCACGTTCGACGTCATCATCATGGACATCGCGGACCCGATCGAGGCCGGCCCGGGCTACGTGCTCTACACGGAGGAGTTCTACAAGTTCGCGACCACGAAGCTCAACAAGAACGGCTACTTCGTCACGCAGTCCGGTCCGGGCGCGCTGTACAACTGGGACGAGTGCTTCTCGGCCATCTACAGCACGCTCAAGACGGCGTTCAGCACGGTGCTGCCGTACACGATCGACATCCCATCGTTCGGCTGCGTGTGGGCGTACACGATGGCGACGAACCACGAGGACGGCGAGAAGCAGGTGAACGCCATCCGCGCGCGCGCCGTCGACGAGACGGACGCGCTCGTCGCGGCGCGCATCCCCACGCCGCTCAAGTTCTACGACGGCGTGAGCCACCTCGGACTCTTCGGCGTGCCCAAGCCCATCCGCGACGCGCTCGCGAACGAGAAGCGCGTCATCACCGTCGACAACCCCGTGTTCATGTACTAAATAGACGACACCAAGCAGCGAGACCGACCGGAGACCTGAGCGAGCGAGCGAGCCTGCGGTCTCTCTCTCTCTCTCTCCGAACCACAATGCAACACAACCAACCAACCAACGCATGCACTCTTGGTCTTCATACGTCATCGCAGGACAGTAGGGAGCGATGGCGAGCAGGGCCGGCCAGGTGTTCGTTCGCTGCTTATCTCGTACAGGGAGGGACGTCTACCCCCGTACGCGTGCGTGTAACTCTACTAACTCTACGCCGACGCCTCGTCCTTGCCCTCGCCCACCTCGAAGCGCTGGTACGCCGCGACCGTGACGTCCACGCCGATCTTCTTCGCCGCGCTCTCGACGAACGCGCCGACCTTCGGGTTGCCCTCCTCGATGAAGTGGTCCTGCTCCAGGAGCGTGAACTCGGCGAAGAACTTGTTCAGGCGGCCCTCCGTCATCTTCTCCACGATGTGCGCCGGCTTTCCCGACTCCTTCACCTGCTCGGACAGGAACGCGCGCTCCTTCTCGATCATCTCCTGCGGCACCGTCGCGCGCGAGAGGTACTTGGGCTTGGCCGCCACGATGTGCATCGCGAGGCGGTGGCCAAGGCTCTGGATCTCCTTCGCCTGCGCGTCCGAGACGCCCGCCGACGGGAACTGCAGCGCCACAAGCGCGCCGGCGCGGCCCAGACCGGGCGCCGCCACGTTGTGCAGGTAGCTGCAGATCGTGCCGTCCTCGACCTGGAACTTGACCGCGCGGCGCGCGACCACGTTCTCGCCGACCTTGCCCACGAGCTCCGGCACCTTCTCGGCGACCGTGAGCGCCGCGCTGTCGCTCGGGACAACGAAGGCGCCGAGCGCCTCGCCCTCGAGCTCCGCGTTCGCCACGTCCGCAGAGAGCGCGAGCGCCTCCGAGACCTCCTTCACGAGGTCCTGGAACTTGTCGTTCATGGCGACGAAGTCCGTCTCGCTGTTGATCTCGACCATGGCGCCGGCGCGGCCGCTCACGTGCACGCCGACGAGACCCTCAGCCGTGGTGCGGCCAGCCTTGGCACTCGCGCGCGCGATACCCTTCTTGCGCAGCCACTCGAACGCGGCCGGGAAGTCGCCCTCCGTAGCCACGAGCGCATTCTTCACGTCCTTGAGCGGCGCCTCCGAGGCCGCGCGCAGCTTCTTCACCGCCTCAATGTCCGGCTTGTACGTGCTCATGGCGCGGCGCACGGGCGCCAGGCGCAGCAGCGAGGAGGAGGAGCGGAGAGCGAAGGCGTGCACCATGGTCGTCGTTGAGGTTGTTGGAGCTCGAAGCGTCGGGATTTATGTTGACAGGCATTGGCGACCACACACTAAGGGCTTCTATTGAGGAGTTGCTAGCACCATACAAATTGAAAGTTCGTCGTTGGCAGCAAAAATACGTCTGGATTAATTGGACAAAGCAATCACGACAAATTATCAAGACGAAAATCACGAACGAACCTTACACTCGAAAGCGCAATTCACTGTTTCTGGGCTGCTGTAGCCTATCACAAGGGACTGAAGCAGCGTGGCTAGCGTGCCTTCCTTGCCTCCTATACTCCTTGTGTCTGCCTTGCATTGCCTCCGTCTGATTTCAACGAGTAGCCACAAACACACTCATTTGAGTAAAGGAATCAGCAATCAGGACGAAATCAAGACGGTAACTTCAACCTGCTTGAGAGAGATACAACACCTCCTGTCCAGCCAAACTCTGCGACGGGGGTCTGCATCACCCGCTTCGATGCGCATCAACTGCTGCTCACATTCCATCAAGCGCGCACACAAGCACAATCCACGGCCTCACAACACCGAATCAGAACTTCACTGCAGCTCTCAACGATACAGCTGACGAGTCTATGGAGAAGCGCAAGACAGTTGAGATCTCGAAGTCGACCTCGACAAGATCAGCACGGACGATTGCGCAGAGCGATCTCTTAGCGAGAGTCCGAGCAAATGAGAAACGAGATCTCGTGGACCGACTGCGCGAGATCGGCCTCGACCAGTACGTGGAGCTGCCGCAGATCGCCGTGATGGGGGACACGTCGAGCGGCAAGTCGTCGCTGCTGTCGGCGCTCTCC